>JASAMW010006135.1:0-21697 GCA_030247985.1 Epsilonema sp. ZAB3_2
CAACCATTTTTTAAAAACTGGATACATAATACGCCCATTCAGCAGTAACTTCTGCAACAAACCAACCAACCATTCACGGGCAGCCTTCCCTCAATCACTGCCAATGCCGATACCAAAACGTATCATCCTGTACAGATTAAGACTACAAATCAATCTGGGGGTAGATCAATCGCCACATGCAATCGACATAGCTGTTCGCCAATCGCACGACTTGACTCCGCTACTTCCTCACCTACCAATCACTTTCAAACACGGAAGCTAATCTAGAATTGCTTAAAGGCATACTACCCCTGTTTCCTTCAAACGCTTTTTCAAATATCCTGGCCCACACCTTCCGTCAAAACTTGGGGAACAAACGCTGCGTACAAAACGACATTACAATACGCATCCAGTAGGTACATCTTAACGTCAACGTTAGACGCAATCTTCAAAAATGTGACCTAGGTGTGCAGTGATTAGCAATAAGCTACCAATGGGCATACGACCTGCTAGGTACGTAATTACATAAAGTACTAAGAAATCTGTACGTATGTATAAGCAACGACAAATAGAACACAACGTACTTCGGTTTTACCATTGATGGCGCGTTCACCAGACGTCCGTACGGACGTACGTCCGACGTATCTACATACATAAACCATGTACTCCTAGATCGTCCGACGTATTTAGGAGTACACGATTCATGTATGTAGATACGTCGGACGTACGTCCGTACGGACGTCTGGTGAACGCGCCAAGAGACTGTACCTATAATTGTGCCTATGGCTAATTCAGCGCTAGAAAACCACACACCAACTTCCTCACACTCACATGTGATCCACGACATCCAAAAAGAAAAAGTCAATTCCCAAGATTTCACGCTGAGCCATGCATACTCATCCCAATTGTAACATGAGGTCCAGTCAAGTATTCAGAAACCCAACAGTTCTTCCATCCGTATCCATGCGTCGTCGTATCGTTACTGCTATGTACTGTATGTGAGGCCTACATATACGCTACTCCCATTCATTCGGCTCCTGACGCAGTGCTGGTGTCTGGACGAGAGAAGGGACGTTGCTCCAGATTCCTCTGCCCAGAGAAGAGGCGGCAGCAGCAGCAGTTGCAGTAGAAGAGGCAGTGTCTTCGGCAGCAGACGCTGATGATAACGGAGCTGTAGTGGAGGTGCTCTGCTGTTGCTGCATCTTCACACACCTCCACGAACACGTCGCGAAACCGACTCCAAGATCGCTCCGGAATGGTGATGGCAGTGCGAAAATTACTCTTCACCTATGCAACGAACCAAACCACACCTGTTTTTATTGCATTAACGCTTCCTTGCAACCGACCACCCTCATCTCATGTGCTCAATATGACAGTACAAACGTTTGCCTAGCTTTATCCTGTGTAGGATAGTACTGGCTAGTATTCGGACCGCACCACATCAACAAGCCTTCGTTTCGTGGTGGCGAATCAGAGAAACTGTGAATTTCTTATATAGTAAAAAGCGCAAGACAAGGATTATTTCACCACTTTTTCCATCCTGGGTTATCCGAAATACCCCACTACTATCATACACAGGATAAATCTAGGCAAACGTTTGTACTGTCATACTGAGCACATGCAGTGAGGGTGGTCCGTTGCAAGGAAGCGTTAATGCAATAAAAACAGTGTGGTTTGGTTCGTTCATAGGTGAAGAGTAATTTCCGCACTGCCTCGCCATTCCGGAGCGATGCTCCATGGAGCGGCACAGGGAGGGGGAGGATGCAGAACACCGGAGCGCCCTCACTACAGCTCCGTTATCATCAGCGTCTGCTGCCGAAGCCTGCCTCTTATACTGCACTGCTTCCGCTGCCGCCTATACTACCTCGAGCAGAGGAATTGGAGCAACGTCCACTTTCTTCTAGATATGCAGATACATACCAGGGCGTGCATAGGAGCCGTGTGGGTGCGTATTGTGGCCTCCTACAGTACATACAGTATGCGATACGACGATCAGCATGGACTGCAGATGGGAGGACTGTTAGGTTTTCTGTCTACTTGACTGGACCTCTTGTTCCTTTCCGATGCGTATGCTAGGGCTCAGCGAGACAATCGTGGGAATTATTGACTTTTTCTTTTTGAGACGTCGTGGATCGCCTGTGCCTGTGAGGCGGTGGTGTCCTGGCCCCACTTTCTGCGCTCCGCAATAGGCCACAGGCACATTATAGCTCGGGCTACATGGCATTCCCACACGTACGGGACGTTTTGTTGCATATATACATACATGAATCGTGTACTCCTAAATACGTGGGACGATCTAGGAGTACATGGTTTATGTATGTAGTACGTCGGACGTACGTCCGTCGACGTCTGGTGACACGCATCGAATGGTAAAACCGAAGTACGTTGTGTTCTATTTGTCGTTGCTTTCATACGTACAGATTTCTTACGTACTTTTTGTAATTCGTACCTAGCAGGTCGTATGCCCATTGGTAGCTTATTGCTAATCACTGCACACCTAGGCCGCATTTTTTGAGATTGCGTCTACGTTGCGTTAAGCTGTACCTCTGGATGCGTCTGTACGTGTCGTTTTGTACGCTGCGTTTGTTCCCCAGTTTTGCGGAAGGTGTCGGCCGGATATTTGAAGCGTTTGAGGACAGGGGTGGTATGCCTTTAGCAATCCTAGATTAGCTCCGTGTTTGAGTGATCGGTAGGTGGGAGTAGCGGAGTCGTCTGCATTGGTGACAGTTATGTCGTTGCATGTGGCGTTGATCTCCAGATTGATTTGTAGTCTGATCTGTACAGGATGATACGTTTTGGTATCGGCATTGGCAGTGATTGAGGGAAGGCTGCCCGTGAATGGTTGGTTGGTTTGTTGCGAGTTACTGCTGATGGGCGTGTTGTATATATAGAATTTGGGTGGTTGTTTATATGCATGTATGTACTGTATGTATGTATGTATGTATGTATGTATGTATGTATGTATGTATGTATGTATGTATGTATGTATGTATGTATGTATGTTGTGGGTTCTTTTTCGTTCGTATAGGTCCTCCGAATCCGCTCGAATCTGCCGCGAAGATGTTCGTTGAAGCCCGAAGTGATCGTAAAGGAGAATCGTCGTCTATCTGGCCTGAGGGCATCGCGGTCGTTTCCTCCGGGTGGGAGGGGGGGTCCCTGGCCGGGGTGCTGTCGGTGCGCGGCGTCATAGCTCCACTCTCCATGTTGGCGGTGCTAGTTCGGCTGGCGTTGGCTGCTTTTCCTTTGCTTTTCCGTCCTCCTCGCTCGTTGTTGTCGCAGCAGCGCAGCTCCTCCAGCTGTGCCGAGAATTTCACCGTCGAGTGGGTCACATGAGAGCTATGGAGTGGAGAGGAGTGTGGGGCTGCGGTGTTTGGGAGCCTAGCCGTTCTCAGCACTTATTGCCTGTTGCGCTCAATTGTTGGTCGTGGGTGGCCTTGCGGTTTTGTCTTGGTCGTCTCGTGGTCTCGGCGTCGTCGTTTGTTGTCTTTTTCTTTTTTTGGCTCGCTCCTTCACGACGTCGACATTCCCGACACCGATCAAAAATACTGCGGGGCCACCTCGCGACCACCCGAACCGAAAGTCGCAAAACAACAACACGAAACGAAAATAGCACAAAATGCCGTGTGTCCGTGCATTTCACCAATACCTCTCCCGGAAAAACACGTCCTCTACCGACTTGGGAACTTGGTTAGCCTGCGCCGCCCAAAAAAAAAAAACCCAAAAACCCCCAAACTGAAGATCAAGGCCACAAAGGAGGTGTGTTTTCTGTGCGAGAGTGAGTGTCTACGTAACGTAGTAAGCATGCGGTGGGTGTATGTATGTGCTCATGGTGAATTGGGGGTGGTCAGGTGACGCAGACGGTGTTTCGCGGGCCGCGCTCCCTGATCGTCCTGCCGGCTTCTGGGATCGGGGAGTTTAAGACGGCGCTGGGCAAGCTGCTGGAGGAGTACGCTGGAGCTGCGACAACAACGACAGCGGAAGACAGCCTAGGCAACATCCTGCAGGCCTCAGGTACACTTAACACAGACCACGTGCTTAGTGCCTTCCTTTCAGATAACGCAGACTGTGGCCAGGGGACCGGGCGGCACGCGCTCACAAGTGGCCATACCCGCCCAGGGTATCATCGAACTGAGAGACATACTCACTGAGCTCTTAGACCACTTCGGAAAGGATGACCTAGGTAGAGAAAGACAAGACAGCTTTCTCCTCCCCATCTGCAGTCAATGGAAGGAAGGATTTGGATTGCTGCTGCTGTAGTTTTCGATTGTCTATCGCATAATATCTATCTGTGCTATCCTGATGCTGTTGTGTTTGTTTATACGAACAGTATTTTTGCTGTTTGTTTTGGCGGGCAGGGAAGAGAATGAAGTATGAGTGTTGCTTATAGGTTTCCAAGGTGAGTTGCCCGAAGGTAAGCAGCTAAGGGCTGAGAACAAGATGTTCTACTTCGACATCGGTCAGAACAATCGCGGCATATTCATGCGGATTTCAGAAGTACGTGCATGTGAGTCTCAGTGGTGTATGATAGTAGTGGGGTATTTCGGATCACCCTGGATGGAAAAAGTGGTGAAATAATCCTTGTCTTGCGCTTTTTCCTATCTAAGAATTGCACAGTTTCTCTGATTCGCCACGACGAAACGAAGGCTTGTTGATGTGGTGGTCCGAATACTAGCCAGTACTATCCTACACAGGATAAAGCTAGGCAAACGTTTGTACTGTCATATTGAGCACATGAGATGAGGGTGGTCGGTTGCAAGGAAGCGTTAATGCAATAAAAACAGGTGTGGTTTGGTTCGTTGCATAGGTGAAGAGTAATTTTCGCACTGCCATCACCATTCCGGAGCGATCTTGGAGTCGGTTTCGCGACGTGTTCGTGGAGGTGTGTGAGAAGATGCAGCAACAGCAGAGCACCTCCACTACAGCTCCGTTATCATCAGCGTCTGCTGCCGAAGACACTGCCTCTTCTACTGCAACTGCTGCTGCTGCCGCCTCTTCTACTCGAGCAGAGGAATCTGGAGCAACGTCCACTTCTTCTCGTCCAGACACCAGCACTGCATAGGAGCCGAATGAATGGAGTAGCGTATATGTAGGCCTCACATACAGTACATAGCAGTAACGATACGACGACGCATGGATACGGATGGAAGAACTGTTGGGTTTCTGTCTACTTGACTGGACCTCTTGTTACATTTGGGATGTGTATGCATGGCTCAGCGTGAAATCGTGGGAATTGACTTTTTCTTTTTGGATGTCGTGGATCACATGTGAGTGTGAGGAAGTTGGTGTGTTGGTTTTCTAGCGCTGAATTAGCCATAGGCACAATTATAGGTACAGTCTCATGGCGCGTTCACCAGACGTCCGTACGGACGTACGTCCGACGTATCTACATACATGAATCGTGTACTCCTAAATACGTCGGACGATCTAGGAGTACATGGTTTATGTATGTAGATACGTCGGACGTACGTCCGTACGGACGTCTGGTGAACGCGCCATCAATGGTAAAACCGAAGTACGTTGTGTTCTATTTGTCGTTGCTTATACATACGTACAGATTTCTTACGTACTTTTTGTAATTACGTACCTAGCAGGTCGTATGCCCATTGGTAGCTTATTGCTAATCACTGCACACCTAGGCCACATTTTTGAAGATTGCGTCTAACGTTGACGTTAAGATGTACCTACTGGATGCGTATTGTAATGTCGTTTTGTACGCAGCGTTTGTTCCCCAAGTTTTGACGGAAGGTGTGGGCCAGGATATTTGAAAAGCGTTTGAAGGAAACAGGGGTGGTATGCCTTTAAGCAATCCTAGATTAGCTTCCGTGTTTGAAAGTGATCGGTAGGTGAGGAAGTAGCGGAGTCAGTCATGCATTGGTGAACAGTTATGTCGATTGCATGTGGCGATTGATCTACCAGATTGATTTGTAGTCTGAATCTGTACAGGATGATACGTTTTGGTATCGGCATTGGCAGTGATTGAGGGAAGGCTGCCCGTGAATGGTTGGTTGGTTTGTTGCGAAGTTACTGCTGAATGGGCGTGTTGTATATATAGAAATTTGGGGATGGTTGTTGTAGTATGCATGTCTAATGAAATGTACAACAATACGCATGTTTACTTGTGTAGGTATATTTATTTTTGTTAAGATGTCTGGAGATATGTAGTTTTTCTATTCATTCACTGTTTTTGTAGTGGCGTTGCTAACACACATAGTAGAAGGTACTGGTACTATCAGATAACGATCAGTACGCGTTTGTATGGGATGGGCCTTTTGTATTGGGCTGCTGGTTTATTGCGCAGCACATTCTCTCCGATCTGAGTTTCTGCTTATTGTCAGTTTGGTCTAGCACATACCTGGTGTACTCATTCATTGCATAGCTGTGTTCTTTGTCAGTTTTGTGATCATCGATGAGTCGCGATGCTTTGCTATATGTACATGGATCCTATCAAGGATGCGGTTTTTCTCTATCCGGTCATTGAATGTGCGTTTTTGTGATTCCGGTGGTTTGTACATTGACTACGAGAAAGTACAGAAAATTTAAACATAGTCTGTAACCTTTTTTGAAGCTTTTTCAATACTTAAGAGCGCAGTCTGTCTTTGTACCTGTATTTAGTGTATGTAGTATGTACCTATGGTTAGTGTGATATGTCTGCTGCTTTGATCCAAGTTTGCTTTTGCTTGCACCATTTACAGTACCATGCTTTTGCCACATCTTTTATCATTTGACCAAAAGTACGTAGACTTTTACCAGGAATGCGCTAATATTGTACTTACATTATTATTACTCTCTTTGACGTGCAAGTAGTAACGAAATTATTTTGACAAGTCGGCAGAATAAAGACATTCTTCGTTCCGTATGCTAGTTCCAATGTTGCAACTGCTACTTTTCAGCCAGAATGAAAAGGTACTTTTGTTATACCAAAACTTTTGGATCGGGCTGATATTGAATATTGATAGCGTATCATAGCTGAGCCTCGAAGGAAAGCATAAGCCATTATGCGTAAGGGGGCGAGCTTGTGTGGTCGTGCAGCAGCAGCAGCAGCATCCTCTGTTTGGCCTTCGAAGTTTGAAGCAGTTGAAGAGTTAGCTGATCGTTTGGAGCATTCTCTTCTGTATGCCAATAGGGAAGGTACGTATTGTAACAATGCTCATGACGTGGTGCTGAATGAGATAAAAGAAGGGAACAGTGGTACGTATATACGGTTTACTTTTGTAGCTGGTCTGTTCGCTGTCTCCAAGCCGTACGGCATCTCCTGCTTTGGTAACTTTGATTGCAGTATCTTGACGAATGAATGAGTGGGTGTATGAGGCAGAAGTGATTCCTTTGCTTTGTGTTATGTAGGCAAGGCGTATGTGAACCAGTATCAAGACGCGATCATTGCCAAGAAGAAGTTGGAGCATGAGATGCGGATGGCTGTGGAAATAGAAGGCGACGATGATGCTGATAGCGTGAAATCGGAGCATGACACCACGGCTAGTGTTCAAAGCGCCTTGTCCCTGGTCGCTCCTCATTTGGACGCCCAGCAGGAAACTGACACTACCCCTGCTTTGCCGTTGACAGTAGTCAAAAGCATTCCCAGGTACTACGTATATGATTCCCAGGCGATTACCTTCAGATTACGTTTGGTAGATCAGCTAATAATTATGTGCAATTCTTCATATATTGTGTCCAAGATATCGCGGAAGCGAGCACCTATGCGTATGCATCTTTTCTAGTTATTTTGTAGGTATGTGAGTGGTCCAGTGTTGATTGGCAGGGGCGAAGCAGGCATGAAATTCGGTCGTAGCGCGCTCATTAGAACAATGCAAGACAGGAGAAAGCGAGGCAGTGGCCACTTGAATCTGCTGTAAGTGGAATAAGGCATCTACTGCATCTTCATTTTTACCTGTATGCGTGCTGTACATACATAAGCACAGCACGTGCATACTAGGGTAATACAGAGTATAGTATTGTAGAGGTTAGATGGCATCCATTAGGTTTTGTTTTGCTGCATGTTTCAGCTCATTATGCGTTGGTCATTTGACGCATCTGTCGGGCAGTGAGCATTGCGTTGCAGCTGTGGAGATGGCAGCCGGTGTGCCTCATGTAAGTTTTTTGCCCCCCGCCACCATTTAGCCATTTCTTTTCTGCTCTTTGAGAGTAAACGTAGGTACCCACTGTGACACCCTGTATCATTTCGCTTGTAGTTTGTTGTCATACCATCTGAGGAGTATGAGGCGCTATCGAATAGAAAGGCGCGCAAACTGGCGGCGCTTGCTGATTGGATAGAATATCGGGTGTTGGGCGAATCAGCTGGCTGCTCCTTACTCCACATCACATGCGGCACATGTACGGTCGTCTACGTAGACATTGATTTACAGCATATCTTGTGTGCTGAGACACGTTTTGTGCTGATTATCGAGGCATGTTACTATGAGTATGTATGTACATGTACCGTATTTACCTATGCATAGCCCCATGAGGCTGTGCAAAAATTGAGAGGTCCTATATGTGGCTATGCATAGGGGAGGCTATGCATGGGGGGGATATGCATAGGGCATTTTTTTATGTTTTTGAGAGGTGCGCAGAGGCATATTTTTTAGGTCAAAAGCACGTGTTTTAGGGCATAATTGAGGTCAAAACAGGGTTATTCTAGTACAATACACCCCCAAGCAGGCTTATAGGCATCTTAGCTTGGTGTGGGAGTGGCTATGGGTAGCTTATGACCAGCTTATATAGGTAGGTTCAGGTACTCTACAGTACATATGGGGCTATGCATAGGGGGGGGGGGGGGCCTATGCATAGGGCATTTTTTATGTTTTGCCAATATGGGGCTATGCATAGGGGGGGGGGGGGGGGGGGCTATGCGTAGGGGGGGGGGGGGGGGGGGGGGGCTATGCCCAGGTAAATACGGTACGTCTGTTTGTTTTCAGTTGGTCGCCATCTTCCCCGCCTCTTCTGTATGTCCAAAGGTGCTCCAATACTCGGTGACACTCTGTATCAGCGGCGCATAGTGAAAGTGCTGGGGAAATCTGTACCGATCTGCCTTACGCAAGCATCGGAAAGAAACCAATACGTGCCTGCGGAACTGTTGAAAAGACTGAAGCTCTCACTGAAAGACTACCATCAGCTGCCCATGTTCTTGCACTTGTATGCCGTAGATTTGCGACTGCAGAAAAAAGACAGCGAACGAACCAGAATCTCCGATCCTCTCCCATCGCATTTTCATTGGATCCTCAGTGAATTAGGATTGAGAGACTTGGTTGAAGATGACCCCCGCCTTGATTGATTGATGCGTTGAAATTCTACCATCGTGGTTGCGCACGTACAGTACCTACCATGTCACCTATGGGTAGGTGTGCCAAATTCTACTAACTGCATTCGTGCCACATGATATTTATCTGCCAGTAAAAATATTAGAAACGCTCATTGTTCTATTGATCGACGACTCTGAGGCCTTGAATATCGGCTGGCTGGCTGGCATTAACCAGGTCCATTGTGCCCACTTGCACGTGTGGATTCCATATCTGTTAGGTGCTGACGTTCGGTTCTGAAGAATCTTTGCGCAGGACAGGACTCATGAGCTCTCACTTTCAGTATGGTATAAGCAAGCTGGCGTTGGCATGCCCAACTGCAGTGCACCATCTGTTGACACAAAAGATTTATCTTTTTCCACCACTCCACCCACCTCGGCCCAAACCTGTTGTACTGCGTTATATACAGTACATACGTACCGATACTTGTATAGTACCTATAATATGCCATAGCACTGCTTCTGGCAGCTGCTGCACGATAGACCACCCCAGATTAGGTGATGAATGTGCGTGCACACCGCGGTGATGGCATGATGCCGTCTGCTGCTGTACGAATGGCATGCGTATGTTTGACGTACCTATACGTATTAATGCATATTTCTGCACTGCGTATAGCAAAGCATTGACTACTATAAGATATGAACACATTTTGTACGTATGTACATTGTACACATGTTTAGGGTTTGCTTTGTTCTGCCATTGACAATATTATATTGCTGTTATTTCAGACGACAAAACAAAATTCACTGGTCTTGTGTGTGCAGTTGGTTATCTGGAAATTTATTCTTTATTCATCAACCGCTTGTTGGACTGTCTGTCTGCATTTGCAGGTGTCAATCATAATCGTCATGCCCAACTGTCCAAAGTGTAGCAAGCCCGTTTACTTCGGTAATGATCACATTCAGCACTAGTTTGATCACTTTTTGTAAACCATTCGAAAAAAGGTCGCCAATTATTGTGTTATAGCTGAGAAAGTATCTTCTCTGGGCAAGGATTGGCATCGTCCCTGCTTACGATGTTGCAATGAAGCTTGCAACAAGACGCTAACCCCTGGCAGCCATGCGGAAGTAGCAATCAGTTCACTCTCTTGTCAAATTTTCTGATCGTATCCGTGAATAAGACATGAAATTGAAACAAACCACCGTTTCTTTCAGCATGAAGGGATGCCGTACTGCACCAATTGTCATCGCGCCAAGTTCGGACCCAAAGGTATACTGGAGTCCTGCGTTCACTTTGTTGTTACAACAGGTGAAATAATAATCGCTCTCTAACATTGTTTCTGACATTGTATTGATTTAGGTTATGGCCATGGGGGTACTGAAAGCCATACGTTCCACGGCGGTAAAACTGGGTAGCGCATTCCAGAAACTGAACATAACGCTTAACCGCACTACAAGCCACCCACAAGCCATCATGCCTCGCTCACAATGGAGGGTGAACGCCAACTTTCACGCTGCGGCTGCGTTTCCGCTGGCATTTACCGCCAACGCAGATACTAGCGCGTAAAGATCGCCGGGGACAATATTTATCAGAAATATCGCCGTCATTGTCGGTCTAAAATTATTTTCAACACCTCGTTCCTCCTTATTTTGCCGCTCCAGATGTGAGCTACGGGTGGGAAGTACCGCGCTAATATCTGCGTTGACGTTAGCGTTCAAGCTGGCGTAACGCCAGCGAAAACGCAGCGTGAAATTTGGCGTATAGCGTCCGTTGTGAACGGAGGCAACAAGCGATTTATTTTCGGCATATTGCTCTGTTACCGATATGATGCAATTCCTATAGCAGAAAAGCAATAAAATATTTTCTATTTACACAAGAGCACTTACATGACCAGTACCCATAGCCTAGATAGCAATATCAAGGTACTGCTTGTGCCCACATGAATGAACCATACAGAAAATTGCAAAATTTGGTTTTCTGCGTCCGTCGGCTGCATTCCTATCTGCCCATCCCAAACCCTAAGAACAAAAGAAAACAGTCAAACACCAAAAGCCATTAAAAAATAACATTTTCCACAAGACAAATAGGCCCAACATAGTAAATACCGTACATAGCAAAGTTGTGCCACAAACATTGATGCGTACGGCAAACCTAGCAGCGCACGACACATAAATTAATGTACAATGCAGCAATAAAAGTATGATTTGGTACACAAGACGTCAGGCGTTAGAGCATTAACACTAGCTAAAATGTTGGCACGTGTACAGTATCCTTATTAACCCTACTATTAGTCCTCAACCGCCTATTCAATATCATTGAAGAAGTTAAAAATAGAACAGCATCTGAGAGACAAAACACCACAACGCCAACAGGATTTACTGTAAGTACACAACAGATAGAAAATAACCTAATACAAACCCAAAGTCCATCTGACAGCTTATGAGTAGCTGGCAGCAGTAAGTACAAGCAAGGGCATTCACTTCAGCTAAGAATGTGCCGTATCTCCTTGTGAATATGACATAAAAAGTCGACGTAGGATGGTGAGTTATCAGCTCCCCTATCCTCCACCAAATATTTCTTCATCCACGGCTCCAATTTACTCTGTTGCGGCACCAGGTGTAACTGAAAACATTACAAACAGTCAACTGGACTAGAATAGGGCGATATTTTCTTCAAAATGCCGGAACCGGAGCGTCACACCCCGAAACCTATTGTAAAGATTTGTTGAAAGAATACCAATCATACTTATTGCTTAGGCCTATATTGTTTTCTGCAAAAATGAATTAGAAAGTAATTGACAAATTGAACCAGTGGGATTGCCCAAAACAGCCTCACTCTAACGATTTTTAGCGATTTTTTGATGGATTTTGTCAACGGTGCGTTACCGGAGGCGGGCCCCTGTACTATACAGTCTACCGGATAATCGGTCAGAAAATGGTATCATTAGTACTGTAATCTTTCTCACGCTTGTAAACTGAGTAGCGTAGGTGCGTACGTACCTTCATGCGTCGTGAGCGTCCTCGCTGAATTTGTTTCAACAATCGGCGAAGGGAGCGCGAAGAGCCAGTATCCTTCTCCGGAAGCTCATGCTGCAATAAATTATCTGCGTACTGACTAGATACTCACAGGTGCGTACGTATGTACCATACGCATACGCCGTACGTAGACAAATGTGCGTACGTACGTATGTACCAAATGTATGCCGTACGTAGGTACATTCAGATGAAACCGTATTAGTACAACCACTCGTTAGTCATAGAATCCTTCAGACAGAACCACCTACCACGCCAATATTACTTGCTGTACGTACATTACCTTATCGACATTGATCTGGGTGACTCCATTACAGCCGAATACATCCTGGACCCACTGACTGGGCGTCTGCAGGCCGATCCAGAGGAAGGCAGTCACGGTATTCTCCAGCAGGTACACACTGTCCGGCTCCAAGTTCTCGTAGGAAGAGCGGAGTTCTCGTAGGAAATGCGGCTGTCCATCCGTCTCCCCTTCCACTTCCTCCGGCGGAGACAAATCACGCACGGACATGAGACGCGGATAGAAGAAGCTCACCGAATCCCCCACCGACAAGGAGGGAACGCATTGCAGCAGCCACGCTTTGTCGTCCGTCGACACCTCCGAACCTAGAAACGGCACTCCGTTCCAGTCAACGGACAAACAGGTAACGAAAGCGCAGCAAAGTGTCAGCGAGTGTACTGTACCTCCGAAGAATGCGTCGTTCTTGATAATGCAGCTGACGTAGAGAGGCAGGAGTTTCATGGATTCGGGAAGGATGAGCTGTCCGGCCGGCGCCGACTCGGAACAGCGCTCTCTGTAGCAAGCCAGAATCTGACTCGTCCTCCCCATCAAATACTCCTTCACCTCCTTCGGCGTCTTCTGCAGCAGCAAACGACCAGCTGAAACAACCCACCCACACATACCATACACGCTACCGTCTGTGTGTGTACTGTGCATACCATACGTGCTACGTACGTACCGTGTTTGGCGATGAAGTTGACAATGGTGTCCAAGTCGGCCAGCCGATACATATTCTGATGATTCTCAGCCACTGGGAGACAGAGATTGTGAATGCGCAGACGACGATGACCACTCACACTCGTGAACAACACCGCAGCCTACACGTACACATACACCCAATACATGTGCCGTACGTACACAGCAGTCGCAGTGGTGCAGCATAACGTGAATAAGCTCTTCATACGCACCTGTATGTATGCCTGGGCTTCCTCCAGTTTATCGTCATGCTTTATCTCCACGGTGATAGCTTTATCACAGTCCACCGAAGCCAATTCCATATCTGTTGTGTTGCTCATGAAGAAAGAGCCAAAAAAGTCCGTCGGCCGAATGCCTTCAAAAACACACAAAAAGTGACATATAGCGTGTGCAACAGCCAATTATGGGAGGGAGAAGGCATGCACACAAGTGCATATACTGACCAGTGCTGGTGCGTATTCGGATCATTGCGTCGAAGACAATGGGGCGTGATACATCGTGCGCCAAATCTTCTAAGAATCGCTGCCCATCCTGCTCCGCCTACAACAACGCAAACCGAAAAACTAACGCATAGCAACGTAATCGCCGTAACTCATTTGATTCCGTCAAAAATCGATTAGGACGCTGTCGTCAGGGAGGGCTGCAGTGCAGTGTATAGGATACCTGGAAGTAGGGGTACTTGTAGAGCTGTCCGCCAGTGATTCCGCACAGGTTTCCGATAGTGGCGACATCTATGTAGGCGTTGGGAAACAGGTACATGTCCACAGAGCAGCCGACATTCACGCACTCTTGCGCCAACTTCGGGTAGAAATCATCCTGCGGCGACAGTACCGTCTGCAACAGCAACACACAGATTACTACGATATACAGAGTGTCTCATAATAAACCGTCCACCTTTCCGTGCAAGTAACTCTGGAACCACATCTTAGATTTTCATGCGGTTTTTTGTATTTTGTAGCCAAGGCTTCAAAAAGTAAGTGTACAAAATTTCAACTATGTGGTCCACATACTTCGGAGACTACGACGGTTTGAATCTCGAAGCTCAAAATCGACGTTTTCCTTTACTATGGAGAAAATATCGGTTTTAGTTTTTCAAGATACCCTGTTTCATGCGTTTGCTATGCTGGCACTGGGGATAATGCATGAGATACACATTTCCTAGCATTTTGGGACATCTTCCTTCGTTACGAGGCTCATTTTATTATGAATAATGCACAGAATTACCCCTAAATCGGCACTACCAGTTCGAAAAACCTTGTTTTTGACCGCTGGAGGAAAAAGGTGTTTGAGGAGCTTCCACTGGGCCTAGGAAGCTAAAATTTGGTACACATCTCAGTTGAAGCCTTGGCTACCAAATACAGAAAACCGCATTAAAATCTATGCTGTGGTTCCAGAGTTACATGCACGGGAAGGTGGACGGTTTATTATGAGACACCCTGTAGAACGACCACACAGACACTCACGTAGTGAACGTAGGCCTACGTGCACAATGAGTAGAGTACACTTGCATAACAACAAACAGACCTAGGCTTACACCACGGATTAGGCAGGCTGACATTCTAAGATACGTAAAATACATGCTGTGTAAGCAGTAGTCACCTTTTCCTTTTCAGTGGCTAGCAGTTTGCGATCATCCCGATTCTTCAGCTTGCCGGGCGCTTCCAAAATGGGCAGAGAAGAATGAAAGATGAACAGCTTACCAGCTCGATCGGCCGCCTACATTGGCAAACGGACGCGTACTTACATAGGATGCAAAACAGGCGGCAAAGGTGTGTAATAGGTGGAGGCTGTTGAAGTATATACCTTTAGCGCGTCCATGCCAGCTTGTACCACTGGTCCCAACACAATTTCCGTCACACGAGATTCAGCGAACATACTCGGAATCTCTTGCAGCAGACTGCAACACAACAAAATGACGCACATTTATGGAAGCACCAAAGCCTTCCACGAAGGTATAAGAATAATGCAAGCAGTGTGAGCTGAACCTGTCGATAGCGGATTCGGCTTCCTTCGGACTGACCAGAAAGCCGTCCACCATTGGCACAAACATATCCTGCACATCACCAACAATCATCATCTGAGGCTGCTCCAAACTGTTCTGAAACACAAAAGGAGCACTGTAGTATGTATGCGATGCAAACACTAGGACACACAGTAAACATTTGTCCAAGTATGAATGTATAAAAGTACTTTCAAATTGTAGAAGTGAACTGACTGGTCATAAGTGGCAAATCCGACTTTCATCAGCGACTCCTCCTGACCAAACTCCCTGCAACAGCAACATCACCAAAATGAAGCGGCTGCGCACAAGTTGCACAAATATGCACATAAAAATATGTCAATGTCCACTATTACTAACGCGAACCATTCAAAGTGGTAGCCAGTCATACTTTGGTAAATCTTCCAGAATGTCTTTGATATTATCGCAGAAGAGCTGCACAACCCCGTTCTTCACTGAATTATACGACACATCCAGCATAAAGATGAAGGCCGGAGCCTTCGGAGTCACACCTTGCTACAAACATACACGCAACGCAAACGCATAACAGTACCATAATACATATAGGCATACGAAGCATACAGTACAGTAGATCGCAGATACCTTGCAGTACTCCTTAGTGGCGCAAAATTCGTAGGATCCTAGGTAGAGTTCGGGGCGCTCATACAGATCAGTTCGACGCCCTTGGTGGTCCAAATGAGCGAAATATTCCGTCGGAACTTCAACAACAAAGCTTCACTTCAGCTAAGTCTGTCTACCTGGAAGTGGAAGTCTATTCGATGTGGTTGGTGTTACCTTCGGAACTGCTGTTACAGAAGGGGCACTTGAAGCGTCGTCCTCCATCTTGGAAACACATGAATGGACACATGTAGGCCTTGCATCGATGACAACGTACTGGACCAATATCGCCCAGATTGATCACTGGAGGCGCGTACTACAACAGCACAGCAACAAAATCCTCGAAAATGCCGGCAAATTATACTGTGTAATAATGTAACCCTTAGCCATGTAATAGTATACGTACAAATGGCAAAAGTAGCACAAGCAAACTTGTATTCAAAAGGACAATGAGGTTACAACAGGACAATGCCGCGTTCAGATAAGGGGCGTACGCTGACGTACAGCCCAATATACTATAGTCTGGCCAATAGCATGGCACTTGGACTCAAGGCGAGTTGCGTAGTTTGCATGTAGGCCTACTTCTGCTAAATAGGAGTACACGAAGCGTGGACAGAAATCCGCATTTGTAAATCTATTTTACGCAACGCGCCTTGAGTCCAAGTGCCAACTGCTATTGGCCAGACTATAGGCCAATGATTGTCCATGTCGTTGCGATGCGGTTGGCCGCTTTTCGGACGTACTTGTACGTTGCTGCATGTCTGAACGCGGCATAAAAGACCGTACCAACATAATAAATACCTCTCCCTTATGTTGCCTAGCCAATGGGGACAGAGTGACGCCGAAAGGTATGGCGCTGGTCTTGAGCAGGTCGGCGTTAGCGGGGGCGCAGTAGATGGTGGAGCGCATGAAGCGAGGACTGCAGTTGCCTTGATCCTCCGCGAAGAAGTCCGTAGTCACCAGAGGAGGCACTTCCGCCGTGGGGAAGCCCGTCTGGAACAGGCCCGACCTGGACTTGGCATCATCCTGCATCACTTGAATCTGAAACACACCCCACACTACACTCCCTATATCATACGTTTACGGGTCTCCAGAGCCAGCTGCATTAGTCGCCACCACGCTAAACTAGGTAGGTACAGTAGGTACGTAGAAGAAGCTTAGACAGATTCGTAGGTGGGTAGAAGATTAGACGGATGTCCTATAGTCTATCCAGTAGAAGTTGGCAGTTGGACTTGCACGCCGTCCCGCTACTGTCTTCTCAGCTGCGCACAGAAAAAGTTAGTTCGTGAAAAGTTAGCACTACTTCGTGAAAAAGTTACATCTGAAAAAGTTAGTTCGTAAAAAGTTAGCACTAGTCGTGAAAAAGGTTATAGCGATCGCAAAACGAGAAACGCAAAACTCAAAAGTGGAACTGCCAACTCCTACTGGACAGACTATAGCTAAGAGATGTGAGAAGAGAAGCAGTCTGAAAAATTGGACAGCCAGTGCGTTAGTCGAACACGCAGCGCAGTACGGGATTACGCCCCTCTTAGCGCACGTCCCCATCTGACTGCACAGCTCCATTTCTCAAACTTCCCCTCTTGTACCTCCTCACTGGGCTCGTACTCGCTCTTTTACAGATACAGATGTCCCAGCGTTACCCGCACTGCGACCAAGAATTACAAGGAAAGTCCTTTTCTGGACGCAGACTTTCCTATAACATTCTTGGTACGACCGTGTAGCTTACCGCACTCGGCATGAGGTTGGGGTCGAGTCTGCGCTGCTGCTGTTGCTCCATCTGCGGCGGACGAGGCGGACCGTGCTGCTGCTGCTGCATCTGGGGCGCAGGCGGATAGCCCCCTCTAGCCTGCTGCATCATTCCTCCTCCCCCACCAGGCGCCCCTGGGGCGGGGGGCAGTTGAGGAGGCGCCATCATCCCCACTCCCCCTCCTCCATACATCCCAGCACCCCCAGGCCCAGGGGGACGCGCCTGCTGCTGCTGCTGTGGGGCACCGCCAGCAGCACTCATCATGGGCGGCATGCTGGGCATAGGCGGCTGAGGCAAGGCTGCGCGCTGCTGTGGCTGCGCCATCATGGCGGGGGGTTGCGGTGGCTGGCTGTAGATACTACCGCCGGCTTGTCTCTGCTGCTGCTGCTGGGAGAGCGGAGGCGGCATGTGCGGCATTTGAGGACCGTTCGCAGACTGCAACATAGTGTGTCACGGTAGAAAGACTTGTAGGGATATGTAAATACTGTCGCGTTTTGATCACCCATAAAAGCCTTCTTTCAGTGGACCTACAGCACGGTACCTGTGGGTGTGGTGGTGCAGCTTTCCTCTCCGGCTGTTGTTGTTGTTGTTGTTGTTGATAGTGTTGGGGAACGGTGGAAGTCTGATGATGAGATGTAGGAGGAAGGTTGTACTGTTGCTGGTGTGGTACTGGCGGAGGCACTGCGCCATGGTAAGACGAGTCTGCTTGAGGACCATTCATCTGTAGATGAAACATCAAAGCGGAAACTTCAAAATGGTCTCACATGGCGAATAAACTACGTCTGTGCGGGGCAATAGGCGTGGTTGAAACAAGACACTTTCCTATTTCAACCACATCTATTCTGACCAGGGGTATATCCGGGTCACGTTTACACTACCTATCTTTGTTCAGAAGGAAAATTCAAGGAAAATGCGCAAATCGTCAGGGAAAAGACAGTGCAAGAATCATTTTGATACCACTTTTAACCCGTTTTGCGCCTTTTCAAATTGAAAGAATAGTCGATTGTATGGGCCGAATTACGAGCTTACCGCATTGGCGGGAGTGCTGGTACTCAGCTGCTGCATCGAGCTGGAAAGGGAAGGAATGGAACCAGCAGCAGGTGCATAATATCCTGCTCCTGATACCGCAGAGCCACCAGCGCTACTATGATGCTCCTGTACGCCCGACATTCCTCCCCCATATCCTTGTGGACTAACACTGGAATAGTGTTGCTGTGAAGGCTTCATTGCTGTTGGGGCAGAGGACAATGACGACGGCTGATAAAGGGTGCTTTGTTGCGCAGATGAAGTGGCTGCTTGATTCGCAGCACTGTGTTGCTGCTGTTGATGTTGGTAAGCCCCTGGAGCAGGGGGCAGTGGCGGCATCATACTTTGATGATGATGTTGCGTGTGCTGCTGATGTTGAGGAGGAGACGGAGCAAACGCTGGGCCGTTCTGGTACCCGTTCATCATGATGAATGAGCCAAAAAGTCAGATTGTTTCGAAGAAAAATGAGATACAGATAAAGAACTAACTTCGCGAACTATCGAATCCCAGGATTGAATCTTGAGAGAGAGAAACACGGTGGAGCAGAGCAACGGTCAAGATTATTCTTCTCTTCTTTTCTGATGAAGCGTCCAACAGTAGCCGATCAGATAGTTGGGATCGAGGTCGGGTCGGTCCGGCCGGATGCGGCTGTGGAGTGGATGTCAAAGATGTCAAGCGCAGGGTTAGGACCAGGATATCGAAAGCTCGATTTGACAAGGCCTTGGATTTGGCGACCTTTTCACCAGGTTGCCTAAAAACCCTCTAACATTGATGGAGAAAATTGAAAATATCTTATGGTCGCGCTCGTGGCGCAGGTGCTAAGACGGGCTACATCCGATCTTTCGTCCACTGCATTATGAGTTCCAAAGCCACTTTGCTTTATTTTTTGTTAGCTATATATTTTGCAATGAAGACATAATGTTTCTGTATTTGTGCTTATCTTTTGATTCTGTTGCAGTTGGGTATTTGATCCCTGATGAAGACCAACGTCCCTTTTTTGTCAAAACGTCGGACTTTATGTACATACGTACGTCATCATTTAACCGATACTGAATATGCCTGCCAACTCCATTCATTGGTGATCACACGTGAGCACAAATAAAAGAAGCTCCATTACTGAAGGTGATCACGCGTGAGCACTTATGAGCACCTGAGCTCATAAAAGTCGACCGAAGTGCTCACGCGTGATCACCTATGCTCACGCGTGATCACCTTCAGTACTGGAGCTTCTTTTTTCGTGCTCACGCGTGATCACCAATGAATGGAGTTGGCAGGCATATTCAGTATCGGTTAAGGGCAGATGCGGCAAAGATTTGCCCATAGTGAAGGCGAGGATTGATTTTTCAACTTTCCTTCGGTGAACCTATGCAGTTTTACATGCTGAATCGATCCCACCCCCATGTCTCAACGCGATTTTGCCTCCTCGCAGAGAAACCCCAGTTGTAAAGGACGTTTCGAAATAAATTGCGCGAAAATGTTGAGAAACACGCTTTACAAGTGGGGTTTCTCTGCGAGGAGGCAAAATCGCGTTGAGACATGGGGTGGGATCGATTCAGCATGTAAAACTGCATATGTTAACTGAAGGAAATTTGAAAAATCGATCCTCGCCTTCACTATGGGGAAATCTTTGCCTCATCCACTCTTTAAATTTTTCATCAGTTGTTCATCATACTGCAAACGCATCTGCCTACGGTCCTGATGCCACACTCAACAGACGTCCGTATGTATATCCATCCATACGTTCATCCATTCATCAACCCGTAACGTGCCCGTCTATCCATCAATCCAATAACCTCACATCAAGGCGCGTTCACCAGGGCCAGACATCCGTAACGTCCGTAATGGACGTCCATCTGTTCAACCCATACGTATGTGTTCATCCGTCCATCCATCAACCCATATACGGTTGATGCCACATTCACCAGACGTCCATATTGGACTTCCATCCATCCGTCAACTCATTATGGGTTGACATGGGTTGACGGATGGATGGATGGATGTATGGATTAACGGACGTCTGGTGAACGCGGCATGAAAAAAGTGCTCAACATCTGCTTGCACGTACTGTATCATCATGAATGCCAACGGCCAGCTCCTATTCAAAGCCACTTTGCGCATACAATCATCAAGTAAAATCAAAATGCAGATCGTGGCAGATCAGTGTGCAAATCTTTGTCCTGATCCTGCGTTTAGAAACATTTCAGCAACGTGTCTCGCCCGTGGGCACGCTGATTGGACAGAAAAATTCAGTGTAAATAATTTACGTTTGACCCATCAAAAAGATCAGCAGAAAACTGTGATCAGTCTCGAAGCGAAGGAAGAATTACGGTAGGAGAAACGAAGGTGACGACGGCGCCGTCGCAATGCGTTGTTGCGTCGTCGGTTTTTCCTGCCGTAATTCTTCGTTCGCTGCGGACGGATCACAGTTTTCGGTTAATCTTTTTGATGGGTCAAACGTTGATAAACTACACATCGCGGTAGTAACTAATACGCAAAACCAAAACAACCAACAACCAAAACACCCAAATCGCACCCAACGTGGACTTCTTGAAAATAGGATCTGCCTAAATAGCACATACAAACAAAGTGGCGCAACAGACATTGTCGAAGCAACAAATGGGCCGGGTAGCATCATAGTATTTGAGTCAGCGTTTGCAATAGGGTAGTGCGGGGTAATTTGGGGGTGCAGGCGGTGCATAGTGGATGCGGGGTGCATGGTAATATCTACTTTGCACAGGCACATGGACAGACAGGCTAAGGCTGAGGCTGAGGTCTACCCCTCTGAATCCAATACCTAAGCCCTAAGCCTAAGCCTAGCCTGAACTGAAGTCTGCCCAAGCACCTGCGCAAGACATATATTGCCATTCACCACCCAGCTCTCAGTGCCCAGTAACTTTCAACACCTGGAATTGAAATCCATATTTTCCATGCGAATTCATGCTATTTTGTTTGAACGCCTATGACATTGGAAGGTTTCCATTTTTTCGGTCACTCTAGACTTTTGTTGGATGCAAACATTACTGCATGTATTGGACCAATTGTCCCCACGCTACCCCACAATTTCGATAAGGGTATATTGATTGATTT
>JASAMW010006136.1:0-22261 GCA_030247985.1 Epsilonema sp. ZAB3_2
CAGGGTGCTCGCACAGAGTATGAAACGCAATTCGAGTATCATTCGAGTATTTCGAGTACCCACAAGCATGATTTTCGAGTACCAGTTTGAGCCTATATTTTGTTCACTCACACACTTTCGCACTCATTTCCGCACGTTCACACATAAAGGCAGAGCTTTCTTCTAGCAATGTCAGCAGTCAGTACTATGTAGTACAGTACACAGATACACAGTTACAGTTACAGCACACAGTAACACCTAGTACGTACGTATGTATGTACATACAGCACACAGATATGTACATAACATACAGTACAACAGTGCCAGGATGCAAGCAGCCATGACAAGCCAGCGGCCACTTGCACCCAGCTCACACCAAACGCCTCCACTTTTCACGCTCTATCTCTTCAGCCACTATGCTTCCGCTTTTCTCATCTGATCAGCCGCATGCATGGCATGCGCTGTTCAGGAGACAGCTATCGCTTATGTCAGTACTTATAATAGGTAGCCAAGAAAATCACTACTAAATAGTGAACCAAGGGGAAAATCCGGCCACCTAAACTTCAGGGCTGCATATCTCAGCAACCAATGGACCGATTGCGACAAATAGGATATCAATCGATTCCTTGAATCTCTCCTCTTTCTAATGAGCTATTTGGTTCATCATATGCTGAAACAGCAAGTTGAAAGGCGCGTAGGTGGCCGGGTTTACCACGCACAGTACCCTACTTATGCAAAAATTATCGGTGAAGAACCTTCTCAATGGTGGAAAAAATTTTGAACCATGAAACCTGATAGAAATACCTGCGCGGATACGAATACCATAAAAAAATCAGTAAAAGCAGCACTAACACTCGCCAAAGGCGAGAAATTTTTGCAAAGTCTCTGTCTGAAAATGATGGAAACGTACTCAGAAAATTTTTACGCATTGTCTCTCTCAGTACTGAAAATTCAGCGCGGTCCATGCACTTTCACGCAAGATCAAATTCGAGTATCATCCGAGTATTTCGAGTATGTACATCAAATTCGAGTATCATCCGAGTATTTCGAGTATTTCGAGTATGCGCGAGCACCCTGATGTGTCATGGAGTCAGAGGAACATCGTCTATCTACTTCTTACTTCAAGTGCCACGTGGTTTGAGTGAGAGCAGAGGTAACAAAGCGACCGTATTACTGATCATCAAAGAGCAAGAATGGATGAAAAACAATATGGTCGCCCACGTCATCTACTGTACTATGTGTATGAATTACGGTACTTGCACGTCCATACGTACGTAAATGCTGCTATTATGTCACAACCACCACACTCCCTAGCAAAAATCTGAAATCGTACTTTTCCCTCGTCTAGATATCATTGCATGTCACCGCATATTGCATTCGCTTCGCTAGCTCTTATGCAAGGAACCAATCATACAGCAGGAACCTTTGCTCGCAGAGGAAGTGAAATCAGCTCGACTGTTGTGGGAGAAGAATGAGCAGGCGAGGCATTTCGCTAGTGAGCTGGAAGCATTGTATGAACACACGCCAACACAATAAATGTCGACTCGAGTCAGCTCGGCTTACGATTGATAACTTGAGAACTCCAGTGATAACTTGAGTATGCGCAAGCGTACTATCTGTCGATGACCGACGGTGATGTGCCATGTGCAATTGGCATTCGGCGGGTATGCATTTCGATAGTTGGGCGAAGTGATCGCACCGTTTGAACTGGTGAAAGATGCAGAACAGTTGACTAAAAATGTCCAAAAATAAAAATAAGCTACCATTACTGGGGTAATTTTGGGGTAAACCCGGCCATGGCGTAAACCCGAACACATAGTATGCTCTTTGAAGGAATTGATTGATATAATATTAGTCTCAATCGGTCCATTAGTTGCTGAGATATGCAGCCCTGAATCTCTTAGGTGGCTGGGTTTACCCCATACTACCCTACATCATACATACATAACCATAACACCACCCACTTGGCACATTTACGCAACTTCCACCTGTAAGATTGGGTATGGGTTAAACAAAATAGCATGCCTTCCAAGGACCATGAAAAATAACAATAAAACTTGGAGATCGAATGAAAGAAAACATACCGTTTTGACAAGTCACATTGTTGATCTGGCAATATTTGCCTTGATTGCAGTTAGGGCCAGTCCATCCTGGGTTACATACGCAGGTGTATCCATTCAGACCATTCAATGGTCAATGACACAATTGACACAATGTTGATTATTTCCACAGTTCACATTGAGACAGTAATTCGGGCCTAGAACAAGTAGCAGCTGATAAAAGGTATAAACTACATACAAAACTAATGCAAGCCTAATGTCCCATTCACATATCGAAGCCATGCGTTGGGCGTACGCATGGCGTGTCCACGGCTCGACACGCGTAAACGCATGGAGAGCCATGGATGCGCCGGAGAGCCATGGATGCGCCGCGCGTACGCCGAGCGCACCTCTTCCTATGTGAATGAGCAATAATAAAAGCATGGTAGGCTACTGTGTACTAGAGATGGGCCGAGACTCTCGGTCTCGGTCTCGGAAATCTCGGTCATTTTTGGCGATCTCGGTCTCGGTCTCGGTCTCGACTTTAGAATTTTCAAATTCTCGGTCTCGGTCTCGGTCTCGCAACTTTTAGGGCCTATTTTAGGCGAGACCGAGACTAGATTGAAATCGTGCTTTCACAAGCAATTTTCATGCATTTCTGCTGAGATTTTAGCTGCCTATCATGAAAAAATTTTCCCTGCGGGGCGATTTTAGCCATGTAATGTAGAAAATAGAAGTGAAGCACCTATTCGCTACTGTTTTCGCCATCAAAATTTTCATAGCAAACGACCATCCGAAAAAATACAAACGAAATTCCATGAGTTTTTATACCAATACTTAGTCTCGGTCTCGGTCTCGATCTCGGTCTCGGTCTCGATAAAATTCCCTAATCTCGGTCTCGATCTCGGTCTCGGAAAAAATTCTAAGTCTCGGTCTCGGTCTCGGTCTCGTTTTCAGCAACAATCCAGTCTCGGCCCATCTCTACTGTGTACCTACCTACATACACACATCTATTCTCATATTGTTGCCTGATACCTGTGAAGTAACGCGCAGAAAAGCCCACGCTCTGTACGGTTGCATCAGAGGTGAAAACCACGGTCATCTTTGGCCCATTGCCAACGATCAATCCAACTAGATGGTTGCCTTGAGTGTGAGTGCCGCAAATTCTGAAAGTTTGGCGCACCCAGCTACTTACTACCCTCCGTTAGGTACGTACAGTACATACATACGGTAGGTATATGCTACTTGCGTTATGATTCCTGGGTACTCAAAGGGGGCTCCGGGTCTCATGACTAGCCGAAACGTCAAAATCACAAGTTCACCCAGAGATGACGAATGATTTCGTCACGCCTGGGTGAACTCGTGACTTCGATGTTTCGGCTGGTCATGACGCGGCCACCTCGGAATCATAAATGCAAGTATAAACGTACATACGTAAGTACGCACGTTTTCAGCAGCGTTCCATCGTAATCGTAGACTTTGATGCTGTCCAGTTGGCACCTACTGGAATTCTACAGCATCACCAGATCGAAGTTGATGATGAGCGCCACCTGACGTCATCATCAACCAATCACAGTGCGCGTTCGGCGGATATTGCATGGAGCCGCGAGCCGTCTGATTGGATGAGCCCTGGGAAACTGGTCCTTACTCCACCGTAACGGTAAGCTAAAAGAAAACGTGAAACATCACCGTCACAGGTTGACAGATTGCAATGTAAAATCAAGAATTTATTAAGACTAAAGAAACGGTAGCAATAGAACCAGCGTTTTTCCTCCGGTCAATAGTGGTAGGTATATTCTGGTTCTTACCTAATCATCAAATTCTTGAGCTACGAAGGAATGTAGGGTATTGTGGGGTAAACCCGGCCATGGAAAAATCCGGCCACCTAAGCTTCAGCGCTGCATATCTCAGCAACCAATAGATCGGTTGAGACAAGTATGATGCCAATCAATTCCTTGAACTCTCCTGCTCTTTCAAATGAGCTACTATTTCGTTCATCATTTACTGAAACAGCCAGTTCAAAGGAGCTTAGGTGGCCGGGTTTACCCCACAGTACCCTACATTACATACGAACGAGTGCATACGAGGCAGCTCATCTTCGCAAGCTTCTCCAGTGAAGCCAGCTTCACAATGGCATACTGGACCAGTTGTTCCATGAATGAAAATGCCCTGTCCCCTTGTGCATGCAAACGAAGGTGTGCACACAGTGTCTACGCAAAACAGCGAAGATAAATGAGAATTGTTACAAATCTATAACCGAGCACATGCGATCGTGATGAGTACCAATTTCGCACAGTGGACCTTTAAACCCAGCTGAGCATGCGCAAACCGGTCCAGTGGCTTCATCTCTGCATTCGCCATCGTTTTGACAAATGACAGTCTCGCAAGATGGACCGCTTATTGCTGCAAAATATAAATGTGACATTTCGTGCACATACGTAGATCAAAATATAGATACGCATGTCATATTTAACCCCCTCCATAATCGGTCACCCCGTGATTATGGGCGGCCCAAGTACACAGGGTGGCCGCAAGGGGTGTATGCGGCCAGGCGGCCACCTGAGATTATGGAGGGGGTTAATTACATCTCTTTTCAATTTGATGAACGATGCCTCCATCATTTCCACTTGATGACGTGAGCATGCTGAACCCTCCAAACACTCCAGCTCCATCAGTTACCATCTTCACAGTCATTGGACCATTGTTGGTCCAAGTATCCCGTTGCAATGGAGGGTTTGAGTTGCAGAACCTAAATAGAATATCATCATACCCAATAAATTTAGCAATTGGTCCATAATATCAAAGGGTACTATGGGGTAAACCCGGCCATGGG
The DNA here is from genome assembly GCA_030247985.1 of Epsilonema sp. ZAB3_2. Lineage (NCBI taxonomy): Eukaryota > Metazoa > Nematoda > Chromadorea > Desmodorida > Epsilonematidae > Epsilonema > Epsilonema sp. ZAB3_2. The sequence continues at coordinate 4,852 of JASAMW010006136.1, forward strand.
ACCTTCACTTCAGGGCTGCATATCTCAGCAATCACCAGACCGGTTGAGACAAATATTACATACATCAATCGATTCCTTGAACTCTCCTCTTTCAAATGAGCTATTTGGTTCATCATTTGCAGAAGCAGCAAGTTGAAAGGCGCTTAGGTGGCCAGGTTTACCCCACAGTACCCTACTAGAACACGTCTTTCCTTTTCTCCACTCAAACCAAACTCAAACCCAAACCTTTGAACGAGCCTTGCATTTCCCATCCACGTTAGACCCTGGTAGATTTCCACGTAATCCCAGTTGCAATGCGGTTCTGCTTCCACATCAAAAGACATGAAACTCAGCGCGACAAAGCCGCCACTGCTTGGAGGCATGACAAACCAGAAAAATTGCAAATTATTGGGGTATTATCCAGGGTAGTTGGGTGAATGAATAGGTGCACCAGCCTGCAGTGTGATGGAACTCATCTGACTGTCGCATTGAGCACCACTCCAACCAACTGGACAGGTGCAATTGAACTGCGTTGGGCCTGTTACGGACGGTACAGCTGCCACCATTGTGACAGGGCACAGAGGCACAGGGGTTGACTTCTACAAAGGAAGAGTCCAGACTTAACTCATACCGCGACCTGGCGTCATTGTTGAGAACAGGTCGCTGAGCTGTTGTCGGTTTGTTGTTCGTTTGTTGACGAATCATATAGAGGCGTTGTTGGTTTGTTTGACGAAATGACAAAGTTTAGACAACAGTTGTGCGACTTGCTGCAAACAATGACGCCAGGTCGCGGTATGTGTTAAATTAGGATGAATGCTATAAAAGTACTTCTGAAGCTTCAAAGCCTTGTGTAAATGCTGATCCTTCATGTGGTACCTACTTTGAGCACAAAATGGTCCACTGTAGCCCGGTTGACACATATGCACTGGTAGGTGGCATTGGCAAGATTGAGACAGGTTGAATTTGACTGGCATGGTTGAGAGGAAGAGCATAAGTTCCGTACTACTGCTGTATGTTCCGTATTGCTGCCATGTAGAGCTCTCACTGGTAGGCATTTTGCATTGATCCGGGTCCGGGTCCGGGTTTTGAAACCATGTACCCGCGGGTTCCGGGTCCGGGTCGGGTAGTAGGAATATTTTCTGTTACGTACATGTTAGTGTACGTACGTACACGTACAGCATGAGCATACTATGTGGTACAGTACGAACGAACTGTACGTACGTACGTTACGTACATACATATGCAATAGACTGTATATAACAATGTTCGTTTGAAAGAATACATAACCTCCAGGTTGAAAATTTGGAAAAATATAGCTCGATATTTCGTGTGACTGTCGAAATTCGAAAATAACTATCCTCTATTCTTGAGAAAATTTCAGAAAATGCTCAAGCTACATCGAGCAGAAAGGCAAAATTGTGCGAAATTATACACCTTAGACCCGACCCGGATTTTCGCCTATTTTTCCGGGTCCGGGTAGCAAAAAAAGCCGGGTTTTCCCGGGTCCGGGTTCGGGTACCCGTGAGAGCTCTACTGCCATGTACTGATGTAGATGTACAGTACATATGCACTGTACAAAGTACACGTTCATTACGCATCAGCATAATTATTGTGCTCCAGCTATAATCCAACCTGCTGTCCACCTCAACTGGAATCCACCGTACCCATTGGCATTTGCATTGAAAGTCACCAAACCATTGCTTGGAGCATTGGTCACCGAATTACTTGGAAGGTGGCACGACCTAAAATTACGAATAACCGATTCCCTGCCATGACTCTCCATAGCCATAACAAACATAATATATCGTTGGCTTCTTGTTTTGTTACCGATACAGGGTACTGTGGGGTAAACCCGGCCACCTACGCTTCTTTGACCTTGCCGTTGCAGCAAATGATAAGCAAGAAGCACATTTTTGAAAAAAGGAGAGTTCAAGGAATCGATTTTCCTCAATCGGTCCATTCGTTGCTGAGATATGCAGCCCTGAAAGGTGGCCAGACTTTCCCATGGCCGGGTTTACCCCACAGTACCCTACAACAGCAAACTTACGACGCAATCAACGGAGCGTCAGTCGAATTCCCGGAGTAAATGCTGAAACTAGCCCTGGAACATTGCATCTGCATATACACCACTTGAATCACCACTGACATGCCAGCTGACTGGACAAATCGCCATGCACAACTGGTGTTGGCTGAATAGCCGTACGGATATCCAGGGTTGGAGATGGTACCGTTTGTTCCAGCAAGTGTTTGTTCCCCCAATTTTGACCTCCTGCATACCCTCACCTGCAGACCCCACCCTCAAAACCGTACCCACGTCTGCACAATCCATCAAATTCTCTGTGAGAAAAAGAAGAAAACTCACTTTCCAATCTGGTTGGACTGACTCATCCACCAGCTTTGGTACACAACACTCCCACATAATCGTTACATCTGGAGGAAGCTACATTTCTTGGCTCCAATGCGAACCTCAGCATTGTCAATTGAACATAACTGGACGGTTGTACCTGAAAGGAAAAGAATTGCCACGTCAAAAGGGGTGAAAATGCACATACGTACTGTATAAGACAATGCGGGGCAATTTGGGCCGAGGGTAATTCGGGGAACCCATTTCTACTTCTGGTTTCAGAAGAGAGAATACTACATATATAGCCCGTGATTATGGCATAAAATTCGTCCCTATGCGCTCTAGTGGCCCGAATTACCCCAGATAGCCCAAACACCCCGCACTTAAAGCAGTAACACAAAATGCAACCAAGATTTACAGTAATGGTCCACAAACAGGCAGCGTTATTCGGATATCCAGTTGAAGCGAACATGGGAGAAGCAATAGAACCCTGAGTCGCATTCAGCTTGCCACCACAGGGCATGAAATGCTCGCAGAACTTGCCGCTCAAACCTGGCCCACACTCACAGTACATCTGCTGTGTACCGTTGCTAGTAATACAACTGCCACCGTTGAGGCATGGGTTGCTAATGGTACAGTTGATAACCCTCGGGAATGTGTTGATGTGTAATGATAGTGAGTTTTGGTGGCGTATCGCGTATGGTGCGGTAATGCGCGCTGAATCCTGTGAACTCTCCCAACCCATCGGTGCGGCTCATTTGGTGCTCATTTGGACGGTCATTGTATTGCTGGAGGCAGAGAGAGATGGAGGTGGTGGAGAAGAGTTGCAAAACCTGTCACAAATTTTAAAAACAAGACATACATGTTGGGTAGTGTGGGATAAAATTGACAGAAAAAATGCTGTCCGCCTACCCCAATATTCCTTTTTTTACGGTCAAAAGCATTCAATATTATTATACTCAACCGCGACCTACATGTACACACACGTGCACTGTGCATACGTGTACTGTAGGTAGTACTACAGTGTGGCTAGAGAGAGTTCGCCATGGGACTCAAATCGTTCTGGGTAGATTGTATGTGGTCAGAAATCAGCATATTTGTCAATCCATTTCACGCAACACGACTTGAGTTCCATAGCGAACTCTTAAAATAGTGGTTAGACGAAAGCCAACGCACACGTCATGCATGCATACTACGCCATTCTCCCTTTTTCCCTCACTTTCCCAGCAGTCGCGTTTTCCATCCAAGTCAGTCCCTGATACACCGCTACCCAGTCCCAGCTACACTGAGTCTCAGGTTCCACATCAAACAGGCCGAAGCGCAACTCAACCGACAACCCTGGAGGAGCTTGAATGAACCAGCTGAAGCGAAGGTTGTTGGGGTAGTCTATTAAGAGGTTTGAGCACAAGAGAAGAAATTTGAAAAATTGGGCGGCCAGTGCGTGAGTCGAACACGCAGCGCAGAACGGGATTACGCCCCTCTTAGCGCACGTCCCATCTGACCGCACAGCTCAATTTCTCAAATCTCTCCCCTTATACTCCTCGCTGGGCTAGTACGCGCTCCGTATTGACCGCACAGACTTGCGGTACTGTCAACCCCCCCGGTCCTCTCTCCCCGTCTCGCACAAACCCCACCCCAACCACAAACAAACCAACCAACCCACCAACCACCCCCTGTCTGCCCGTGACAGAGACTTGTCACTGGATGGCAGACTTCAAATGGATGGTTCAAATTTCTTCTCTTGTGCTCAAATCTCTTAATAGAGTACCCGCCGCGCTAAGGACTGTTCCATCTTGTCCTGCGTAATCATAACGTTGTTGGGGTAGGTAGCAGGAAAGAGCGGGGATTCGAAGGTGCCAGATCTTCCGCCGAGTGTCATGGACGACTGAAGGTTTCCGCACTGCAGTCCAGTGTATCCCACTGGACAAGAGCAAGTGTAGGAGGCTCCAGGGAGCGACGTGCATGTGCCACCGTGGAGACAGAGTAGAGATGTGCATGCGTTGATCTCTACAAACAAAAGGCATTAGAAAGGAGTGAACACTAGCAGGGCGCTACACACGTGGTGAGTTTACTTGTCTCCGTTGAAGCGTATATTAGCTTGTTTCATAGGCTTCAACTCACGACTGTGTGAACACATGTAAAAAAAATTTCGCGCGTGGAAGCAAGTGAGAAAGCTCGAAAGGGAAAGAATATTCGAAGTTGAAACTCACCGTGAGACGTGAGTATACTCACCACGTGTGAAGCGCACTAGTATTGTTTCTTCATTAGTTTGGATGGCATACAAAAGGAAAGTACATACGTACGGGTTTGACATCTAGCTCCAGTGAATCCAGCTGGACATACGCACATGTAGCCACTGGAGAGGGTGTTAAGACAAGTCAAGTGGCATTGTTTGCGCACAGTGCGGCGTTGCAAACGTTGTTGACTGAAAGCATGCAAGTTTGCTCCAAAGCTAACAATAGATGATTACACGTACAATTTTGAATTGATCGCTTTATGCCGCGTTCAAAGAGCGAAGTAAGCAGCGTACCGTACGTATTTACCGGTGCATAGCCCCAAGGGGTTATGCAAAATTGAGGTCCTATGCGGGGTTATGCATAGGGGGCTATACACCGGTAAATACGGTATGTCAAGCGTTCGTTGTAGTACGTACGTTAGTATTCTGATTGCGGCATTACGTACGTACGTACGTACGTATACATGCGTATGTAATTGTGCATGTGCATAGTTCACACCTCCAACATATTGCATCTTGAAGCCCCCGTATCCATTTACTACAGACTGAAACGTCACCAATGCCGAAGTGCCCATTATGTTTACGGGCAGTGGAGGCACATTCGTTCCACACACTCTAAAAAGCCACAAAAAGTATATGCTTTCAAAATACAGATCGGAATTATTGCCCATTCACATAGCGGAGGCATGCGCTGGGCGTACGCTCGGCGTGTCCATCATGGCTCGACGCACGCAAATGCATGAATGAACACAGCCATGGAAATTGTTACGTGTATGGCAATAGCGTCTGGGTATGTAAGGCGAGTTTAGCCATCTGTCCTTGGACCGGCACCTGGTGGTGTGCCTAAAAGTCCACAGCTGTGCCCGAGGGTAGCGGCTTCTATTCCCGTGTTCAGTCCTATTTCCCCCTCCCCCGACTATCGCCACACGGAACGCGGCACGTACCATACTGTAGGCTGGGCGTACGCCCAGCATATCTCCTTCCAATTATGTGAACGAGCCTTTATTCGCACCATTCTCGCAATGGTAGTCATTGCAAACGTACGTTGTGATGAGCGATGACGAGCTCGGAGTCAGGCCACTGTAAACCTGAACGCTGGTTTTGGCACAGTCCATGAGTTTGACAGCCTTGAACGCGATGACAATCCATTTGCCCAGATACTGAGTCTTGACCTGCCATTGGCAACTGGTGCCAGCTGCATAGCCAGACGGCCATCTAGGCTTTGCAGTACGCTCGGAAACTCCATAATGGCCAGGAGAGATGTGTTGCAAGAGCCTATAGAACGGTCAAACAACCTAAATGTACGTACGTATAACTTGTAAACCAAAATTATGCAGTGTACATGGGGTAAACCCGGCCATGGAAAAATCCGACCACCTAATTTTCAGGGCTGCATATCTCAGCAAGCAATGGACCGATTGAGATAAATGTGATATCAATCGATCGCTTGAAACTCTCCTCTTTCAAATGAGCTATTTGGTTCATCCTTTGCTGAAACAGATCAGATAATCCTTTGCTGAAAGTTCGAATGCGTGTAGGACGTCAGGTTTACCACCCCATGGACGGGATTACCCCACAGTACCCTACCTTTATGCAGTAGTGATGTCGCATTCAGAACGGACGTACAACGCGTACGCCGACGTAACGGCCCAAAATTATGCTAACAGCCAGCGGTTTCCGATGGCTTTTCGCACTGGACGTTGGGCGTACGTCGAACGTGCGTCCGTTGTCTGAACGCGCCTCATGCTTGGTGGTAGTTGATGGTGGGAAGTTCATAAACTAACTCCCCACAAAATCAAATTTACCAGCTTTGAAAATTGCCGAAAAGCCCATTCCCTGTACTGCTCCATTGCTGTGAAATTGGACCATCATATTGTTGCTTGCAGATACCAAGTACGGAACTGTGTCATTGCCGCAATACCTGGCAAAAATTACGTCTCCTCAACGCTCACACACAAACTGCGCAGAGGTACAGTAACATCTAACTTAACATAGGGCACTATGGGGTAAACCTGGCCACCTAACCTCTACTGAAGACCTTCTTCGTCAGTGCCCGGGTTTATCCGACCAATAGGCAGGATTTACCCCATAATACCCTACGGTATAGTGAACGAATTGCATCGAATGAATACTGCTATAGTGTACCTCTACCTATCTTCCTGAACCCAGCACGGCAATATTGTTTCCCAAACTGAAGCTGAGTAGGCTCAATTCGACAAACATTCTAGCTGGTACCTTCAAAAAATGCATCTTGATTGATAGCTTATCAATTCTTGGTCATGGTCAAGAATACGCTGAGGTGATTGCGTTTGCCGTATTACCTGGTTCAGTTGCGTTTACCTGGTTTCCCGCACATTAGCAAGCAAGCATCTTGGTAAATGGCAACATCAATCAACTGAAGCTAAAACTCACTTGCACATTCCACACACAGTCTGCGTTGTTCGGATATGACAAGAATGGATAAAGAGGTGACGAGAATGTGCCACCAACAGCTGAGAAGATGGTTCCACCACAGGAGTAATGTTCGCAAAACACTCCACTGAATCCCTTGGCGCATTGACAAGCAACGTCCGCGCCATCACTGACACAGCTGGCACCGTTTTGACATGTCATGGATAACTCGTGCACAGATCTAAAATAGAATATTATTTGGGTAAACTGAGAAACATGACGTTTCGGCAGCAGTGCATGACTAGTTACTGTTCTGTTCGCGCATTTGGGTAAACTGATAAACATGATGCAGCATCAGCAGTTCATAGTTAGGTACTGTTGGTGCTTCTGATCCAAGATGAGTAGGAGCTGATATCCAGCACAGATGTGGCTCCACCTCCAGTGCACATCTGACCGTACATGCCAGCGAAAGTCCAAAGACCTGGAGCTTTGGCATAAAACGCGGCACCACGTGTTTTCTCCTAAAAAAAAACTCAAACCAAGGTAAGGTGCAAGATTGAGAGAAGGCAGGCACGTGCGCTACACAACACGGAGAGTTCGAAACTCGTACGAGCTTCGTCTTGTGTTGTGAGCATTTCACATGCTTCCTACATTTTCTCACATGTTCGCCCGGTCGTTGCATATGCTTCAGCACATACCATACGTACAGAAGCTTTTCATTTTCTTACCATGCACGGCCTCTGTAAGCTCAGTTGACCCAGAAATCCCATGGAAGCAGTGCTTTTCACATGGCCCACGCACATGTTCCCAGGTCCCATGTTACTGCAGCGAGACTTGGGAAGAACAGTCACTTCATAGGAGAGCAAATTGAGCATGCTTCCTGTAAAGAAATCATATTCATCAAGCTTTTTTCTTTTCACAATTTCGCCATACTATACTACCGTATTCGCTAGTACTTGCGCTGGGTGAGAATAATGGGTGATCGCAAGCTCACCGCTCTAATTTTCAGCAGTTCAGCGCCTTTCAACACCCTAAGACATCGATCAAAAACTGCACTCAGAAACTGAGGCGTCACCTCGAGACCACCCATAATTCTTCAGCGCACGTAGCGAATACGCACTTCATCTTTTCATCTGCTCACTTTCCTCTCTCTCTCAACTGGTGCGCTACACACGCAAACTCCGAGCGCTGGCTATGCTTCAACAATACACGTAAAATCTACGAGTTCGCACCGGACTTGCTCCGTAAACGTGCGTGTGAACAGCCGAGTTTGTATATTCGGAGGTGCTGTACGTGAGAACAACCGGCTTTCGTTGCGGTCCAAACCGAATTCACTCCGAACTCGCTCGGAGCTTTCTCGGAGCTCGTGTGTAGCGAACCAATGTTGTAGGGTATTGTGGGGTAAACCCGGACACTTAAGCTTTTCTGAACTTGCCGCTTCAGCAAATGATGAACATGGTAGCCACAACCAGCTCATTTGAAAGAAGAGAGTTCAAGGAATCGATTGGTAGAATACTTGTCTCAATCGGTCGTATGTATGGTTGCTGAGATATACTAGGTATCCGGGTTTATCCCGTGTCCGGGTTTACCCCACAATACCCTACATACCTGAGTACCACTGATCAACCCATCCCATCGCCACACAATTGCTTCCCACAGTCGGAGCAGAAGCGGGTAAACACGCAGGCCAGGACTGTTTCACCTTGGAAACCGCCTACTCTGCCAACGTGAGCACAGCGATGTCGTTGGCACCAGTTTTCGGATTGTACGCGGGATGAACTCTGAGCGGTGCTTGCAGCACGGTGTTAAGGGCCGCGCCATAGGCAGAGAGCGACTGGGTTCCCAGGACCACTTGGTACTGGCAGAGATTGGCGGTCGCTATTTGGGGACTGCAAGGGGCAAAAAAGTACCGTTTCGAGTTTGCACAATTTAGGGTGGGTCCTATGGACAAACCCGGCCGAATTTATTGTGCGGTAAGAATGAACCGTCTTCAGAACTAGGTGGCCGGGTTTACCCCCGTACAATACAGCTGCACAGCTCTTTGTACGTATACGAAGATGTACAGCTACGTTCAATACCGTAGCTTAGATGAACGTAGATGACTGTACAATGACTGTACGAACGATTATGTACAAATGAGCTAATTGTGTGCGCTTGTAATGTGTTTGTGCGTGTACTTGTACATACGAATAATGCACATGTATGAACACGGTACATACGTACCTTTGCCTCAAGCAGCTAGCTCCAGTGACAAAATGCAGTCCATCGATTAGAACAGACAAAGCTGGACTTGTAGTACAACGCACCACAAAACGCACATGGATTTTGCATTGTCGCGGCAGCATAAAACTGATTGCTTACCGCTGTTGGATACACGTCAGGGTACGAACTGAGACCACATTGCGGAAGCCCGCAGTGCTTGTTCACATGAACTGTAGATCCACAGGTCATCGAAATAGAAAACCAGGAGCTGTAAAGTCCCTTCAGGGCTGCAAAAGAGCCAGGTTGAACGACGAAGGCAGAAATATTGGATGAAAATTGTGAGGAAACATGAGTGCTGTAGCCTGCTTGGAAACCCTGGTATTCGCACAAAGCTTGACCACTGGTCATTGTCCAGTTGTCTCCGCAGATTTGGTAACTGAAGACCATTGACCACTGCTTGCAACTGACCAGAAACAGTTCGGATACAATTGGACTCGTCCTCCGCACTGGGGCATTGTGGTTTGCCATCACAGAGCTGCAAACAAGAACGCATTTGACATCAGAAGGTTTCGGGGTACTATGGATGGGGTGGTAAACCCGGACATGGAAAATTTGGCCAACCAAGATTCAGGGCTGCATATCTCAGCCAACCAATGGACCGATTGATAACTAATATTACAAATCAATCGATTCCTTGAACTCTCCTCTTTTCAAACGAGCTATTTGGTTCATCATTTGCAGTAGCAACAAGTTCAAAGGAGCGTAGGTGGCCGAACTTACCCCACAGTACAGTAAGTTCTAGGTTTACAATGATTTTATGCTTACATTTGTCAGTGGAATGCAAGTATTGCTCGATTCACAATGGAACTGGGATGTGTTGCAGCCACACTGCTGTTCATCTGGGCATGTCAGTGATTCATTCACCATGCTACAGGGGCAGTCAGCTATGCCAGTTGCAGAACTGATTCGGTTTAAGCTGCTGTAGACAGCTGCATCCACTGGGCTCGTCTGAGCCGTCCATACAGTTGGCAAAGCCGTTGCAAAACATAGCTTTGTTGATGCATTGGCCATTCGCACACTTGAACTGATAAGTCGAGTTGCACTGACCTGCAAAAATTACCGGTTTCTTCTCGGTTTCTTCTAGCACATTTTGAACGTTAAAGGGAAGATCTGGCAGGAAATTAGCACGGAGGAGTCAAGTTTCACATTTTTTTTCATTTGAAAGCACCAAGGGTACTGTGGGGTAAACCCGACCATAGGAAAATCCGGCCACCTATGTTTCAGGGATGCCTATCTCAGCATCCAACGGACCGATTAACCAGCTCCGTAAGGCCCTGACCCGCAGGGCCCGCGGGTCACCCGCGGGTCACCCGGAACCAAAAATAAGCGCCGGCGGAAAAGGAGAAAATTATTGATGACCATTATGAGAAAATAAGCGCCAACCAATGACTGCGGGTGACCCGCCGGTGACCCGCGGGTGACCCGCGGGCCCTGCGGGTCAGGGCCTAACGGAGCTGGTTAAGACAAGTATGCTATCAATCGATTCCTTGATCTCTCCTCTTTCAAATAAGCTATTTGGTTGATCGTTTGCTGAAACAGCAAGTTCAAAAGACCTTAGGTGGCCAGGTTTACCCCACAGAACTTCGTACCGCCAGATCCCCCTTCAAACGGTTCACATGAAATAATACTGTAATGATTCGTGTATAACCCCATGGGGTTGTCAAAAAATTAGTGAACCAGGTTGTCAAAAAATTGGTGAACCAATTTGGGGGTTATACACGAGGAGGGTTATACGTACACGAGTCACAACAGTACGTACAGTTGGTTTCATCGCTGCCATCCCTGCAGTCAGCAACTCCATCGCAGACAAAGCTCCTGGGAACGCATCGTTTCGATGTGACGCAGGTGAAGCTGTCAGCTGGACACGTCGTGGCACACTGGGGCAGCTCGTCCGATGAGTCAGCGCAGTCCCAAGTGTGATCGCACCAGGTCGCCATGGCTATGCAAGCTTTGTTCTTGCAACGAAATCCTCCAGGGCAAGTTCCAGCTGGAAAATTCTCCAGTGATTGATGAATGACATTGAAAAGACCAACTTTGACATGAGGTACACGTACCTTTGGTCCCATCGCGACCCCCATTTTGGTATCTTTGGTACCCCCATTTTTTTCTGGGGGTATGTTGGAAATTCTGGGGGTATGTAGCAAAAAAAAAATTTTTCCTGGGGGTATGCTGACCCCAGATTTTAGACCCGACATAACCCCAACTACAGACCCCACCCTTGATACCGTGCCGATGTCTGACGACTTGCTTACTGCAGTTGGAAGGTTCGTCTGACCAGTCTCCACAATCGTTGATCCCATTGCAAAAGTACTGATCCAGTGCGATGCACAGGCCATTGGCACATTGAAAGCTGTCTTGTGACGCGCAAGCTGTAACAAACAAAAAACTTCAAATTCATCAATTTCAAAATCCAACTGGGAACACACAAAAGAATGCGCATGAATAAAACTAATAAAAAGCGCGTTAGCGACTTTTTCCAGCCAATCAATGATGAAAGAAGAAACGGTGCTGGCAGAAGTTTGATGAAGTGAGTTGGTGAAGAACAAAAATTGAACCATTGATTGTCAATACCGTTTCGTAGGATAGGGAAACCGACAAGAGAAAATAGCGTCAATCAAGGGCGTGATAAACATAGCATGCGCATGCAGGAGCACAAGCCGTCTGGTCGGTCGACGGAAGGACTGGAGTGACAACGACGAACAATGCAGAAAGAACAGAACAGAAGAGAAGAGAAGACCAGGAGAGCAGAGAAAGAAGGAGAGGCCTTCGAGCGTCGCGCGCCCGCCCCCGCGCTCCGCGCACGCAAGGATGACGTCAGACGACGCGAGGCAGACGTGCGTTGATTGGTCGGGAGGCGGGGCGCCGGCAGCGCCATCTTGCGGCAGGAAAAGAAAAGCAATCCGCGGAGAATTTTCACATGCGCGAAGAAAGAAACAAGGGAAAAGCAACGCAACTTACGACAAAGCAATTCGTCCCTTCTGTTTCCGATTTTGAGCTGCAAGACAGTCCAGTTTCCCATTGCATTTCGCGCTCATTGGAAGCTGGAAACCAACGCCGCAGCTGAATACAGGAGCGGAGTATGCCGAGCTGAAATGAACAAGAAAACGCAGTACCCTACCTGTCTAACATGTAAATATGTACAGTTGGGAGGATAAAACGGTGGATGGAATTGCTTACGACGGCTAGCTTTCTCTTCGCTTTGTGCCGATCCGGGGCATGTGGAACCGGGGGCGCTATGCTCATCGTTGGATTGCTGTCATTCTAGATTCTATGGCTTTATGCGTGGTTGCCGTACTAAATGTCACACATGGCCGACGGGCCGAACGCCGAAAGAAGCTGCCAGCTCAGCCTCTTGCGCGCCCCTCGGTCGTCCACATTTGGTGCCGCGACCCGGGACCCTTGTCAACGTGGTCTGACAGGGTTGTTGTCTTTTATGACAACGAGCAAGCTATGTCCAGTATGTACGTACATCTGGCGGAGATCAAGCGCCGACGTGTCATTCGGGTAACTGTAATTTTTTTCGCAAGTTCGTAGGTACTTGGTTTTGGTACGATAGTAAGATTGCCGCAAATGGCAGGGGATGTTCATGCGGAATTTCGCTTGGAAGAGATTCGGTTCGGAGAAGTACGTAGACGTACGTACGTACAGTACAGTATGTTACCTGAATGAATGGTAAACTCATCACACAGACACAACACACTTTACTCAAGCAATGCAAATGAGAGTACTATAGGCCTACCCTACATGGTGAATAGCTAGCTGCACATTGCACCTTCGTGTCCTATACCTAGGTACTGTAAATAGTTGTATTATTACTTGCGCGTTGTCTACCCTGGTGGCTCTTCTCCTCGACGCCACGGGATGCACCTGTGTCGGCTCGCCATGCCCGCAGGTATACGTAATGTTGTCTACCCTGGTGGCTCTTCTCCTCGACGCCACGGGATGCACCTGTGTCGGCTCGCCATGCCCGCAGGTATACGTAATGTTGTCTACCCTGGTGGCTCTTCTCCTCGACGCCACGGGATGCACCTGTGTCGGCTCGCCATGCCCGCAGGTATACGTAATGTTGTCTACCCTGGTGGCTCTTCTCCTCGACGCCACGGGATGCACCTGTGTCGGCTCGCCATGCCCGCAGGTATACGTAATGTTGTCTACCCTGGTGGCTCTTCTCCTCGACGCCACGGGATGCACCTGTGTCGGCTCGCCATGCCCGCAGGTATACGTAATGTTGTCTACCCTGGTGGCTCTTCTCCTCGACGCCACGGGATGCACCTGTGTCGGCTCGCCATGCCCGCAGGTATACGTAATGTTGTCTACCCTGGTGGCTCTTCTCCTCGACGCCACGGGATGCACCTGTGTCGGCTCGCCATGCCCGCAGGTATACGTAATGTTGTCTACCCTGGTGGCTCTTCTCCTCGACGCCACGGGATGCACCTGTGTCGGCTCGCCATGCCCGCAGGTATACGTAATGTTGTCTACCCTGGTGGCTCTTCTCCTCGACGCCACGGGATGCACCTGTGTCGGCTCGCCATGCCCGCAGGTATACGTAATGTTGTCTACCCTGGTGGCTCTTCTCCTCGACGCCACGGGATGCACCTGTGTCGGCTCGCCATGCCCGCAGGTATACGTCAGTTGTCTACCCTGGTGGCTCTTCTCCTCGACGCCACAGGAAGCCCTGACCTAGCTCGGAGGCTAGCAGGATGACTCTGGGACCATCTCCCCTAATTCCCGCAGGTAGGTAGCTGATGCTGTCTCTGGTGTTACCTTATCTCGTGTACATTGGATGCTTAGGTTGACTGGGCTAGTAGGTGTCGCTTTTTTCTCGCTTTGGTTCAACCCTGGGTTTATTTTGTTCGGCCTGAGTTCTGTCTTCATGTTTAGTTTGCTTGTACGCATCCCATTAGCATGCTTTTGGCTACTACTGCCCAGTTGACTTAGCTATGACAAATAGCGCTATGAGCTTAGCTTAGCGTCTCAAATACATACGTACTATTGCGTGCAAAGCTTTGAACAAGCTAAACGAATTTTTTCCGTGACCGGGGTTACGGTAGTTGTTTTCAAACATTCGTACACACCGTTACACAAACACAAGGCAATGGTCAGGAATACTGCAAAACATCCGCTCAGATAACGGTGGCTGGGCGGATATCACACAGCAGTAGATTATAGAATCTGGGGGTGTCTGTGCGCCGTCTAGGGCCTGTATATGTGCAATACTGTGGCTAACCCACACCGGCATTTTACCACCAAGCACCAGCACCCGAGCACCTGCACCAACCCCAGGTCTATGACGTAGCTTTGGTGTAGATAATGTACAGGCTGTTTAGTTTGTTATGTCACCTCGAAAATGCTAATAACTTCTGTTTTAATGAAGGGATTTCAACCAAATTTTTTTTATTAGAATTCTGAAAATTTAGGAAACAAGCACACAAAATTTCATAAATGTACATGCACTATTAACGAAGAAACAAGCGACGCCTTTTCAGGTCCTATTTTTCGAAGTGTCCGCCTCCGCTCTTCAGCACTTGTGCAGCCGTCTTCAAAACTCTGGAAAATACTCTTTTCAAGCATGTTCATAGGGATGGCGGCAATGTTCCCTCAATGTTTGCACTGAAGTCAGAGTAAAATTTACCGGTACTTTACCCGGGTAAAATGGCCAATTTTGGGCCGGGTAAATTTACTTTACTTTACCCGATGTAACGACTTATCGGGTAAGGTTTACCGGTACCCGGCAGTGTGGACGCTTACCCGGGTAAAAATGCTGAAAGTGCGGGTAAGTATGGCCAATGCTTACCCGATTTACTCGGCAAATACTTACTCAGTACTTACCCGGGTAAACGTACCACCTCGAGTAAAGTGTAGGCAGCTCAGCACTCGCGCGCATCTAAATTCCTTCCCGAGGTGGAGAAGACAACGCACGAAGCAGCACTTCAACGTTCGTTCATTCGCGCATACGTGACTATGTTATGTAATGTACATCTCCAAGACTACATAAGGGGAGACTACATAAGGGACCACGTATGTACGTGTACATATGTAAGTATGGTACAGTATGTATGTACGTACGGTAATAGCTCACATACGGTCAGGCAAAATGGCGGTGCCGATGAATATACAGTACATTATGTTGGTAAATAATATGCGGGATGTAGCAACAAGCTACTGCGATATTCAACAGTGATAGTTCCGTCGATGAAAAACCTGGGGAATTATTAGTGCAACAGCTCGAATGACACAGAAAAAACTACATAGGCCAAGCTATTGCTAGCTTTTTAGTACTAAAATAATTTCCTATACTTACTCGATTTTACCCGGGTAAAATGCGTCATATGGCTTTACTTTACCCGATTTGACAGAAGCCGGGTAAATTTACTTTACTTTACCCGGGCTAGGGCATACCCGGGTAATTTACTTTACTTTACCCGTTTTTACTGAAGTGATTATCTGTACGCAAGTGATTTTTTTTTCTACTTTACTTTACCTGTTCATCAGTGATGTTTAGGCATTGTAAGCTGCAGAAGATTCAAACGGATGCTTGAATGGAGGGGAACAGCACACCTTCTCCTATGTGGACTTCGAAAATGGAGCGTTTTTCACGCCACTGCCGATTTTGACCCCCAATGTTTGAGGCTTCATAATTCCCTTCGTACTTTACATTCAGTCATGAAATTTTGCATGCTTGTTTCCTAAATTTTCAGGATTCTAATAAAAAAAATTTGGTTGAAATCCTTTCATTAAAACAGAAGTTATTAGCATTTTCGAGGTGACATAACAAACTAAACAGCCTGTAGTAGCACTCTGGTTTTGAATCCACGCACCCAGCACTCAGTGAGATAGATTCCCAACACCCGTGCCGTACTTATCCCGTTTCCGGCACCTAACTCGGGCTTAGGGGGAAAGTATCTCGTTAGCGCAGCCCTTACGATGCTCCGCATACATACCTACACTATGCACGACAATATACGACGTACGGTACGAACGATGAACGGACTGGCGGCAAGATCAACGGACCGGACGACCGCCAACAAAGCCCGACACGCCGCTTCTGCCTTCCACGCTTCCCATGGCTTCCGTCTTCTGTCTTCGGATCAACAGTACATTGAGCAAGCCATGTGAACGTGACGATGATAGCAAAAGCAAATCGTAGAAGCTTCGACGTAATATTCGTTCGACGTGTGCAATAATTCGAAGCAACAAACTCGTGGCCGCAGCCCCAAAATAACGCCGCCGTCTCACAAGAGACTCAAGTATTCTTCTACCCACAAACCAGACTAAGAACGACAACAAGGATAGCAATAAGTTGCATGGCAAGTTGTACACAATTACGGTTAGATAAATGTCACGGCAGTAGCAGTGTAATTGTAATGTACGTAATTTGTGCATGCATGATCACGACACCGGCGCCTCTGTTTGACTCAACACAGAAGTTGCCTGTGCAACTTCAGACAAACCCCGAAAGACGCACGTGCAGATTTGCATTGAACATGCATATACTCTACAGATAAACAAAACATGGGCGGGTGCCGAAAAGGACAGAAAACAAAAATGGGCAAATAAACAAGGTGGACTGGATGGATAAGGGCAAAGGTACATAGGGCAGGGCAGACTGATAGGAGCGACACATCGAGAAATATTGCTTGGACCGTCGTTTCTAGTACTACTAGGGTACTTTTGTTTGGCTACTACTGACTGTTCGCTACTGTTGTTTTTGGCTGCTTCTGGCTGTTTCACTACTTATACATATGGGATCATTTACATATTACGTCACCGGGCTGATGGCTGCTGGAGGGGGGTACCCCCCCCCCCCCTACCACACCATCACCACTACATCACTTTTAAGCCTCAGCTGCCGACCCCCCCCCCCCCCCCCCACCTGACCATCATCACCATCACTGGTGCAAAAAAATTGGAAGCGAACCCCCCCCCCCCCCCCCCCACCATCATCACAGTCACTGAAGAATGAAAATTTGTGTAAGTTTTCTACAAACTGATTTACTTGCACTGAAAAAAATTTTTGCTGCAAAGAGACCACTTTTGCATGAAAAGACACACAACTACAACAACACGTATACTGATTTGTGTGCATCATTGATCATCATCATCCATGCAGACAATTTGCATGCAACCCCCCCCCCCCCCCCCCTGTGGACCATCACCGTCAATGACCTTGCCCATGGCCGGCACCCCCCCCCCCCCAC
>JASAMW010006137.1:0-27309 GCA_030247985.1 Epsilonema sp. ZAB3_2
TCAGGACCGACATCCAGTGCATTAATAAGTCGGATACGCCCTATGATTTTGGTTCCATGATGCACTATGATGCATACGTAATCTGAATTTTAATACTGATGAATACATACGTATACACCAGCATCTATTGTACGTGATGTAGTGTGAAACAAAGTGCCCCATTTTTATCTGCTTTTAGGCCTACAGCTGTTGTTTTGCAAACACATTTACATGCTGCTCCAGTAGTACGCCTAGGGAGGAATGGAAGAAGACCATTGTACCTAAGAAACCCTACAAACTCAAAGGCCCGGCTATGGGCTTCCGGGAGGATCACATGACTTTTGTGGATCTAAAGCTCATCAACATGGTCTATTGCACAGGTAGTAAGAACGAACACATATGCTTATGTACTGTAATGATTCATGGGCCCCATCACTTGCTAGAAAAGTCGTACACCCGGGTCGGTGTGGATAGCCTGGGAAAAACCAAAGAGGGTGTCGATGCGCCGCGGACAAAGTACGGCGCGTGCTCCTAGACAGTTGCGAAAGAATCAGACCAGCCGACTGAAGAGCTTGCATGCTGTCTACGCACGCGCGCCGTACTATGTACGCGGCGCACAGACACACTTGGCTTTTCTCAAGCTGTCCACAGCGACCCGGGGTGTACGACTTTTCTGGGAGCTTGATGGAAGGTTTGTCACTTGTCAAAACAAAAAAATATTACATTAGTCGGCGATGGCATACTGTAAGTATCACATCTGTTTCCTACTGGTCATTCGGGGGGCTTGTGCAGCCTGTTATAGAGTGCCTCTCTGTGGAAATGCACCTTAGGCAACTTTTTTATGGTCCAGCAGCCGTTTTCCAAACATATTGAGACTTCGCATTACGTTGCTAACCAGTCTAAAATTTAACCCCTCCTGTATGCTGAGATATGGCTGTTGGTAGGCCCAATTCCCCCCCCCCCCCCCCCCCCACTTGCCCGCCACTTTTTCACAAGTTCTTACCATCATTCTACTCCATTTTTTTCGTAGATTCCGATATGGGGCATGCCCCTTCGATATTTTGACGAATACACCGCCAAAATTGACGAAAATGATCAAATTAGCCAAAATTACCTCTTTTTGGACTATATCATGGCATATTCATCAAAATGTCGAAGGGCATGCACGAAACCGAAATCTGCGAAGAAAATGGAGTCGAATGGTGGTACGAACTTGTGAAAAAAGCGGCAGGCAATGGGGGAAATTTGGGCCTACCAACAGCCATATCTCTCAGCATACAGGAGGGGTTAACTGGTCACCAACGTAATGCGGTGAGTCTCAATATGTTTGGAAAATGGCTGCTGGACCATAAAAAGGTGCCTAAGGTGCATTTCCACAGAGGCACTCTATAACAGGCTGCACAAGACCCTGACTGACGAGTAGCAGAGACGCCGGTGACCAAAATTGGAGCACACACGCACAACACGTTTGGATCTCTGCTGCTTTCAGCTTTTCCAGCCAAGCACAATCCGCTGTTGCCCCTGTTGAATATTGTTCGTATATTCAGCAGGATGTTTATTGTGTGCACGAAAGGCAAAGCAACCGACTGCCCAAAGAGGTTTATGTAGCATATAACAACGTGAACTGAAATCGCGAGCTCTCGCTCTCCTTCGCTGAGCTTTTACATAAGCTAGCTAGTCCTATAAAAAACTGTAGCGTGCAGGCATACCAAAACATATTTCATGCACCCACCAAATACCAAGCTACATATGAATTATTCATATCGTAACATTCTCCCACTTATTTGGTGCGTTGTGCCATGATGTTCATGCCCAGTGCTCGCTTTAGCCCACTTCCAGATCCCAGGCTCCCAGGTGTCATTCTTCAGGGGTGAGACACATTCCACAGCTTCTTCCTAGCTGCTGTCTTCCACTCCACCAAATGATCTCCAAGCCATGCCTCTGTCAGATTCTTGGGCTCTTCAATCTGACAAGCTGAGTAGGCACCATGCTTGCACTGGTCTGCCTGCCCTGGATCCAGTGGCGCTGCTTGCTGCTTCCCAGCCAAAGACCTTGGCTGTATCCGCACTTGTGGTGGTCTGACTGGCTCCCTTCTCTCCTTTGGAGCATGATGACGATGGCCTCCAGCTTCCTCATCACCATCCTTGTCAGAGCCTTGTTCTCCACCACCCTGCGTTTCCACTGGTCGATTCTGCAGCTCCTGCATCTCAATGCCATCTTCAGCTGCTGTCTCCTGCCGTGGCACCGGCTTCTTTGGCTCCTCTGGGCTTCCAGTGAAGTCCTGCTCACAAAACAGGACATCCAATCGCATGAACTGCCGCCCCTTCTCATCAACCAGCCGGTACTTTCCAGAGGTATCAACCCCAACAAAGCGCATCTTCTTCGCCTTCTGGTTGAATTTCCTCTGCCCCTGGTCTGACACCAGCGCGTATGCTGCACACCCAAAGACTTTGCACCCTCTGAGGCTAGGCTTCATCCCGAACCAGCGTTCATAGGAAGTCTTCCTGTTGGCAGCCATAGGCACCCGGTTGTTGATGAATTTGGCCATGTTCACTGCTTCTGCCCAAAACCGACCAGACAGCTTGGCATGCTGACACATCGCCCGAGCTGCTCCCACCAGTGATCTGTTCACCTGCTCAGCAATTTCATTCTGCTGTGCAGCCAGCTGATGCCTTATCCCTTTCGATGCCAGGTAGGCCTTGAACTCATTGGAAGCGTACTCTCCACCATTGCCAGTTTGGAGTTGCTTCACCCTTTGTCCCTTGGCGCTTTCAACCATGGCAACATAGCTCTTGAAGGCACTCAGCAGTTCACTCTTCTGCTTCAGGAAGTACACAGAGCAGTACCTGGAGTAATCGTCAGTGAAGGTGACGAAATACATACTCCCTCCCAATGACTCTTCCTTGTATGGACCATGCACAGCACTGTGCACCAGCTCCAGAATCTTCGTGGATGTAATCTCTCCCACTGGCTTAGGCTCCTTGTGCAGCTTGCCCTGCACACACCCTTCACAGAAAGACAGCTTCACATCTCCAGCTTCTTTCTTCATGCCAGTACCCAGATCCTCCTTGAAGACCTTCTGGAGTCCCCTGGTGTCCAAGTGGCCCAATCGCTGATGCCACAGCTGAGTCATTGACTGCTCACTTTCCTGATCTGCAGCCGTTGCTTTCCTTGGAGCAAGAACTTCACAGTGCAACTCATAACTGTTGCCCTGGACAGAGCCCATGCCAACCAGCTCACCACTGGCTCGACGAATCCAGCACTTGTCATCCATGAACAGGACATGCTTCTTTCGTGGTTGTCTCGTTGCTGCCCGAACCGAGAACAGGTTTGATGCAAGTGCAGGGACAAACAGTACATCATGCATGACTTGGTGCTTTGGCTCACTGCAACCAAACAGCATCTTGATGTTCACATCCCCCTTGCCATAGGCCTTGACAGACTTCCCATCACCCAGCCCAACCAGTTCTGGTTTGTCGAATTTCTTGTAGTTGGTGAGCACCTCCTGGTCATGTGTCATATGACAGGTTGCACCAGAATCCACCAGCCACCTCCCCGACTTGGCAACTTTCTTCCCGAGACATGCTCTGATTCCACATTCAGCAACAAATCCGCTTGAGTCTGCACCTTTCTTCTCCTTCTCTGCAGCTTTTGGTTGCTGAGGCTTTCCAGACTTCTTCAACTGAGGACAGTCCTTCTTGAAGTGTCCCGCCTCACCGCAGCCAAAACAGAGCTTGCTTTTCACACCACCTGCTGCCCGCTGTTTCTTTGTTGCTCCCACTAGTGCATGCGCCCCTCCAGGTTCACTACTGCTGACAGTTCCCCTCTTCTGCTCTTCGTGAACCAGAGCCTGCTGGACGTATTCCAGCGTGAGGCTGTCCACCTGAGCCTCCAGCGCAGTAACCAGAATACTGTAGCTCGCTGGTAGACTCCCCAGTAGTGTCACCACCTGATCCTCGGCGCTGATTGGAGATCCAATGGCTGCAAGCTGATCAGCCAGTTCCTTCATCTCCTTCAAGTGGGCCTGCACCGAAGCTCCTTCCTTCATCTCCATCCGGAAGTACTTCTTCTTCAGAAACAGCTTATTTCCCAGTGTGCTCCGCTCGAAATGACTCTTCAAGGCATCCCACGCCTCCTTCGGATCCGTGCTGGCAGAAATCAAGTACAGCAGACTCGAATCCACTGTCAGTACAATCCGAGTGAGCGCCTTCTGCTTCCTCTTGCCAAACGCGGCTGCCTCCGCCGGCGTTGCAGCAGCTTGAAGCGTCTCTGAGCCATCAACGAGTCCCCAGAAGTCCTGTGCAAGCAACAAATGCTTCAGCTGAAATTTCCATGTCGCCCAATTTTCAGCAGTCAATTTCTCAATCGACACCTTCTCTTCAGCCATTCTTCCAGAACGCAGAGATCCTGATAAATTGTCCAGCAACACTTTCCAGAAATTCAGCAATCAGCACAGTCCGACTTCTATAACACGTAGACTGGGCCCATAACCTTTGTTGAATATTGTTCGTATTTTCAGCAGGATGTTTATTGTGTGCACGAAAGGCAAAGCAACCGACTGCCCAAAGAGGTTTATGTAGCATTACAACGTGAACTGAAATCGCGAGCTCTCGCTCTCCTTCGCTGAGCTTTTACATAAGCTAGCTAGTCCTATAAAAAACTGTAGCGTGCAGGCATACCAAAACATATTTCATGCACCCACCAAATACCAAGCTACATATGAATTATTCATATCGTAACACGTCATCACAGTCCAGAACACGAAGGATTCAATAATACAGGCGATTTACCGAACATAACAGCCTTCAAGGGGCTGTCGAGGTCAATAGTGGCAGTACTGATTTCAGGAGGCTGAAAAACGTGGCCGCAAATTTGCAAGCTCGTAATTTCATCCCTACTTGATCTACCTAGTCAAATTTTGCCACAAAATTTGGCATATTCTTGGGTTTCTTGGGACAAAGTTTCAGCTTGATACCTTCTGTAACACGGAAGTTATAGGCTGGACCACTAGGGAGATCTACGTGAGACATCCTCTACAAAATGGGACAAAACTTTTGTTTGTGAGAGGTGTGTAGAGGCATGTTTTTGAGGTCCATACAAAAGTACGTGTTTTAGGGCATAATCGTGGTTAATATTTAAAACAGGGTTATTATAGTAAAAGACATGCTCAGCTAAGCTTATAGGCATCTAGCTTGGTGTAGGAGTAGCTATAGCTAGCTCATGACCAGCTTAACATAGGTAGGTTAGGTACCTTCCAGTACATGGGGGTTATACACCAGGGGGGATAAACACAGGACAAAATTTATGTTTTGCCAATGGGGGTTATACACTGGGGTGTATACTTAGGGGATATACACCCAAAAATACGGTACCCACATCCACTCCCACACTACAGTAGAGGCGATTGAAAATAAAAAAACCGCATGCGTCTACGTGCCCTCTGTGTCGAGAAATCACCGATTTCCTTAAGTACTAAAAATGTAATAAAAATGTACACTTTTTTCGATTATTCAACATAAACGAACAATGCCGCAAAAACTTTTTCATAAAAAGTAGCCTAGAGGGCATGTAGACGCATGCGGTTTTTTTAATTTTCAATCCCGCTAAAAGTTATCGAGAGATTTTTAACCGCTTTGCTCTACGATGGCTGGATCCGGAGATATTTATAACACATGATAATTAGTGCTCGAAAGCTAAGATGGCTATAAGCCTGCTTGGGGGTGTATTGTACTAGAATAACCCTGTTTGGACCTCAGTTATGCCATATAAAACAGTCATGATTTTTACAAAAAATATGCGTCTGCGCACCTCTCAAACACATAAAAAATGTCCCATGCATTCGTTATGCATAGCCCCAAATATTATAACCTCTCAATTTTGCTTAGCCCCGGGGCTATGCACCGGTTAATACGGTATGCTACGTTAATTAAATATTTAATATCAACACTCCTATGAAATCGTTTTGCCCGGTCTTTTGTAGGGGATTGTGGAGATGATATCACTGCTGAATCTGCCTATCAAACTATCGAGTCTCCAGACGGTTGGAACAGACAGGACGCCATGTGTGTTTGGATAATAAAAGTAAAACATTGCATTGCTGAAGGGTTGCCACTGTATAACTACACATGATTGGCGATGGTGACACACGTTATGTAGAATATGTGCCTACACCCTGAAAGAACATTACATAAACTGTGCCTAGAATATGGTTGCATAGTCCAATTTTTTGGTTGACTGCAATTATTTTAGGCACCTCATGGGTATGTTATCAAGTATAGGCTCAAAAGAGTTAACATGCAGAGGTTTTTACCTGCAACGTGCCATAACGTATGGGTGGAACTTCGGGACTCTGAATTTGAAAACACAGGCAACAGGTGAGGGCACCGTACATCTACACTATTGAGACGACATGAAATTGAGCACAAAAATATGCCCGCGAAAAAATATAAATTTTGTATTTTGTATTTGTATAAAAATTTTGTATTTTTGGAAGAAATTTTACCAACCTAGACCAAAAGAGCTCAAAAAAACTAACCCTATTCAAAAATTTTGAGCTCATCAGTCAATACAATGTTTTGAGTGTTTTTCGGTGCCACATTTCCATACAACTGGCACTGAAAAAATTAATGCGTTTGAAGTCATGCGTTTAAAGTTTATCCCCTAACATCGCCTTCGAACTTCAAATTCAAACCCATCCTATTAAAAACTAAATTTATATTCGAATCTTTTGCAAAAAGCCGCTTTTCAAAATTTGCATCCGTTCTCGAGTTATTCGATGATAAAGGATGCAAATTTTCAGTACTGAAGGCGACGTAGGTATACGTTACGGTGTGTTTCCGTGGCTAGTGAAAAGGGTAGAATTGTAAATGCAGCACACTGGCTGCATGGACTGTGGTCCGGACCGTCGGGAACATTTTTTCAGGCTCCCCAGAGGTAGAGTAGAAGTCCCAAAAGCAAAAACAGGAACAAAGGCGCTGTATTTCCAACTAACCCTTTTCAAAACTGACCTACCGTAACGTATACCTACGTCGCCTTCAGTACTGAAAATTTGCATCCTTTATCATCGAATCACTCGAGAACGGATGCAAATTTTGGAAAGCGGTTTTTTGCAAAAGACTCGAATAAAAATATAGTTTTTGATAGGATGGGTTTGAATTCTAAATTCGAAGGCGATGTTAGGGGATCCCTTGACTTTTTTAAGGTCGATGCGCACCAGCTCCCTTCCCTTGCCTCTTCAGATCAGAAATGTTTCATGTTGCATACATTCCTCTTCTCCAACCCAACTTGCCCAGTCAAAAAAATCCCCCACGATTGTATGCATTGTAGCAAAGATAGGCTTTGTCGCTTCACTTATAGTTTCGCAACAAAGTTTGCTTTAATGCAATTAAATTGTGACAAACAGTTACGAGTTTGTTGTTTGTGTACGGTGCTTGTCAACGTACTGGTTCAAGTCATAACAAATGCGAAAACATCGAAATTGGAACGGTAACTAAAATCGGCTCGCTCATCAATCTGAAAACCACCATGATAATACACCACCAAAGTCCCAACCTACTGTAGTACGCATATACTCGTGCACCACCTACAGTATCTGGCTATCTGCTAGCTCACTGATCCGTGATCCGACACACCTTACTAAGTATATAGGAAAGCACATGAACAACAATAATAAAGAAACCGATCGCACAGGTACGGTGATCGTACATATTCAAAGCAACATATCGGCCCGTTTCCGCCCAGTGATCCGTGAATTGATAATACTACTCTATAGAAAAGGCATGCAGCACATATGTACTTACTTGCTATCTCGTAAGTATGCACGTACGAACAAAACGAAAAACGCACGTCGTCCGCGCACCAGAAGACATACAGTAATACCGCATACATACAGTAATCTACGAAATAAAACAACACACGCTAATGAACTGTAAGAATCGATGTGTAGAAAGTCCGTCTTTCCCGTGAAAGTTCAGCAAGAGATCCTGTACTCGCTGTAGCTCTGAACGGGTTCCCGCACCTACGGTAGTTGGATGACATAACTTGCTCCACGCTGCTAAAGCCGAATTAGCTGTGATGTCTGCAAAAAAAATTCAAAAACACACGACAGAACCGCAGCCTATTCATTCATTAGGCACTGGCTGACCGAGCTCACTCAAACTGTTAGATCAGGGAAAGTTTTTGCCTTTGGTATAACGCCTTGTATTGAAGCAATGTATTGTATTAATTGCACTCTGAACGGTCTACCGTAACCCTTGGAACAGATTTTGTCCAAAAATAAGTCAATGCAAAAATGGCAGCCATATGATCCAGAAATTGAACATGCTGGGGATAAACACGAAGAAGCCACAAAAACGGCGAGCTTAGGCGAGAAAAGATTAGCAACCGGATAGCCAGCTACTAATGTCATGCTGCTACAGGTGTGTATAGTGCGTTCGGGAGAAGCACGGTAAGTATACTGTACAGTAACTAACGAAAGGTGTGAGAAATAGCAGGGTTTTACAGGCTAACCCTGAAACCTGGGGGTTTTTCGCGTTGGCCTCATCCCCCAAAGCCAGGGTTTCACGACACACCCCGAACGCAGTAACTTGAAAGGGGGCGTTACTGGTGCCCCGAGGTTAACGGACCGACCTCACGGCCAGGGTTTCTGCTGACCCCTAACAAAGCAGCCTATGCAACCAAAAAGCGGGTGGGAGGGAGGGAAAACTGAGTACTATTGTAAACTCAATGAAATGATATAGCAACAAGACAGAAAAACGGCTTGCAAACGGCAAGAACACACTGGAACCAAAACAGAACGACTGACTTGTACCAGTATGATAGCACCAGAGTGACTAAACAAACCAGCTAGCAACACAAGCGCACTCGTTGCGCTTAGGCCACGCTCCCTGGGCGATACGCCAACCAATAAGCTTGCTGCGAGAAACTCGCAGCGGCACCAAACAACTGAACGGAAAACCAAAGTAGGCCCCAATTTAACTGCACTAAAGCCCACATTGATTCATTTACTGAGGTTTGGAGCTTACTGCAGAAGCAGAACAAGTAATACCATGATTATTTTGGGTAGCAATGCATCAGAGACTGGGCATTTCCACCTTTCTGCCAGCGGGTTCGGCGGGTTAGGTGTGGTCGCGCGTTATGCGAAATAAAATCGTCGTCGTCGTCGCCAGCTTCAAATTTGTAATTTAGGAATTGGCGCGCGTTCAAAATTGCGCGTGGTTGGGTATGTACACAGTAAGTGAATCAGTGCCTATCTTTGCTGCAATGCATACGTACAATCGCGTGGGGAATTTTTTTGACTGGGAAAGTTGGGTTGGAGGAATGCATGCAACATGAAACATGTCTGATCTGAAGAGGCAAGGGAGGTGGTGCGCATCGACCTTTGTAGTCATTAGCGTGCTACACACGTGGTGAGTAAACTCACGGGGAATTCCCCATAAGTACAGGGTGTTCCATAATATACTCACCGGCTGTTCGTGTCTCTATCTCCACAGCGGGGTGTCATTTTTAAATGCGCTCTTTTGCAATAGGTAGCCAAGGCTTCAAAGTTCATGCAGACAAAATTTCAACTTTCTAGGCCAACAGGAAGCGGCTCAAAACAGCTCTGAAAAGCTGACCTCAGAAATCGAGGATTTGCCTTATGTTGTACCAAAATAAAGAGCATATTCTACCATCCAAAAGCTAATACATTTTCAAATCCTGATAAATATCACAGGTAAGACGAGGAAGAACCAAATATACTGCGCCATTGTGAAGAAATTTAAAAAAACTCATCCATGGAGTGCTAACTTCGGTCTTAACCCTGGTTTAGTTCCCATAGTGAAAAAAACGTGAATTTTTGTGTCCGAAAGTTTGAGCTTTCATAACTTCCTTGACAGAAGGACTACAAAGCTGAAATTTTGCCTGCACCATTTTAGAAGCTTTAGCTACCAAATGTAAAAGAGCGTTCTGAAATCGAACGCTCCGTTGATGAACGAGAGGCACAAACATCCGGTGAGTTTATTATGGAACACTCTATATGTGATGAAGCATAGAGAGGCCGGTGAATTCACCGTGAGTTTGAAACTCACCACGTGTGAACACGTGAGAAAAATTTTACGCGTGGGACAAAGTGAGGATGCTCTACACAAAAAATAAAACTCGAAGTTCAACTCGAAGTTCGAATTCACCGTGAGTTTACTCACCACGTGTGTAGCCCACTATTGTTTCTGCATGGTTTAGAATCAACTGTTTTAATCCTCTGTTCATTGTCCAATTGTCTAATATTGTTGACCTGCCTATGACTTCCACTATACATATGAACGCACCAAACATACATACCAAACATACCAAACAAACATAATCACGTTCCAAAGCCAGTAAAGTAAAACTGCGCAAACACCCATGACCTACGATTACTCACAAAGGCAAAGCTGAGTAAGTTACTGAATTCTCGCGAAGATGGTCAGGGCTCTGACAGCAGGGCAGTCAGAAATATATTTTGAATGTGCGGTGTAAGTATTGATTTGCAAGATGCTGCCAAATCGAAAATGACTAACGCTAACGAGTCGGTCCAAACCTATTATTCGCCTAACTCAATATATGCACCTATAGCTCAGCTGTGCCACTTAGGGTCGTTTCAACAATACTAATAGACAATGACAGATTGCATTGTGATAAAAGCACATTCTGATATCCCATATATCAAAGAAAAATAGCGTCGATGAGAAGATAGCTTCTGCTAGGGCGATTGGGAGGCAGCGCTGCATTAGCGAGCATTGCAATAGGGTAAGGCTAATAGGAGAGGACGAGAGGAAGATATTCTGAGGGCTAGCAGGAGGAAGCAGGTCATTTGGTGAAGTGTGGTTGCGTCTGTTTGCGTGGCGTGGTGGGAAGGGGGCGCTAGTGTGGGGGTGTGGACGTCCGATTCGATCAGAATACGGCAGGAAATCAATCATGCCTGGCGACCGCGCTGGCGAAGAACCTCCCCGAAAAAAGGCCAAAGGCACTGCTGGAGGTGACTCAGGCTCAGAAAACGCACCAGCACCGGCCTTCTTCTCTGCTGCGGACAATGCCACTGTTATGGAGTACTATCAACAGGGCATGAAAACGGCCAAGGCCGTGGAAATGATCGAAGAATGTGCCAGGAAAACTGGAAAAACGGCTCGTCAGATTGAGGTTTGTGCATTTTGAACCAATTTATGTTTCTGATCCCGCCGTGTAATATACTATATGCTTCTCACGTCACTCATGTCATATGAAGTGAATGCCATGGTGTGATACACACGTTTGAATATTTCAGACGAAAATCCGAAACATTCAGCAAAGGAAGGATCCTTGCAGCACTGCATTCAAACGCGTTCCCGAGACCCTGTTTCACTTTGCCAAATCACGCATTGCTCAAGGTGGGTCGTAAATTGTGTTTGTAAATATACGTATCAAGAGATGTGAGCAAGAACGCGGCACATGCAGCGCTCATGCCTCGTTCACACGGACGACGAACGTCCGACGTATCTCGGACTATAATAATACTACTTGTACTCAGTCAGTACATGGTTCATGTACTCCTAAATATGTTAGACCTGCATTTGTATGGACAATGGACGTCAGGTGAACGCGGCATGATTGCAATTTTTTGCACAAACAATGCGAGTGGGCAAAATTATAATAATTATTTTGCAGAATGTGAGATGGAGAGAGAGGAGCGGGAGAGGGACGAAGGTTGTAATGACCAAATGCCACCGCTGAATCTACCGGAGCTGACTCGGAAGGCTAAGGAAGCTTTGGCCTCAGAGGTGAAGAGGAGACAGCTGGAGCGAGAGTTTAGCAAGCTGCAGCAGAGCCCACGATATCAAGAACAACAGAAACAACAGAAGCAGTGGCAGCTAGTTCATGATCTGAATCATCTGGTGGTAAGGCTCCTCTTTCGTGTATGCAAACTTGCTGATATGTATTTGGCTACTGCATTCAGGGTAGCGCAACAGCGAAGGGTGTAGTGTTTGTTACTGTAAGCATAAAGTTCGGTGTATTATCCGATCGGGTCATGCCACAAACAAATTCGGCCAATTTGCTCGGGGTATATTCAATATCGGGTTATACACCAAGCTTTACACTTAACAGTACCATTTTCTTCTCTCGATTGGGAGTAATATACTCTATTGCTTTTTTCTGGGCGTGGTCGCTTTTTGTGTTGTTTTAGACAAGGGCAGGGAGCCTTGGCGTGGAAATTCTGTGTGTTGTGGCCAAGGAAACTGCCTGGAACCGGAAAAAACTTGGCGACACAGCCCAAGTCTTGGCTACCAAGAAGACGAAAGAGCTAATTACTTCCGGCCGCCCTCATGAGCACCTCAGCAGTCTTATATGCAAGATCAAAGAGTCCTGCATTCCTGGCGGTATGTCTGACAGCAATATTACACGTACATATAGTACGTACAACATCCAAAGCCAACAGCAACAATAGTTCAACATGCATGCATACCTGTGACACATCTATGGGTTTCTCATAGGTGGAGAAGGCATCTACCTGTCAAATACGAAAGGACAGCTGCCGCGCGATCAGCTGAGGAAGGAATATGCCAAAATTCTGAGGACCAAACTCGGTAAAAGCTAACTAGTAGGTTAGTAGTAACTACTATGGATGTAGATAGAGTGGCAGTGTACGATCATATTGACAGTTGACTCAGTGCTTTGCTTACGTGCAATTACAATAATTACAGAAGATGCCAGGGTTCGATATGGGCTGCGTGTGGCACCGCCTATATCAAGCATTATTGGCACCTCGCGATGCGATCTCACCAAACAAGATCTGTATGTGGCCTGCAATCTGCCTCCTGGTGTGGTTCAGGTAAATTTTAAAACAGCGCACTTTGATTTCTGAATCAGTCTTCTTTTTTAAAATCGAAATTTGCGTCTGCCTGCACTGCACGCAGCATGTAGAAACTGACACCTGCGTTTAGGTAGAGGAGCAATGCATGGTGACTTCGAAAGACATGAAGCTGCTGGTGAGCAATCGACAGTGGGAAATTCGAAGGAAAGGAGAAGGTAGCAATACTATTCTGGCTTTATGTCGTTTCATTTCTTCAACCTCAACAATAAGCTCAAGCTCTCGGTTGCGGCGTTTGTCAAAGGAGTGTCATTCTTGTACTGTAGAAAAAGGCTCGGCGTTCCCGTGAAAAGATGACGCTTCTTTTAGAATGATGCGCAACTGATTATGGGTAGTATGTTTTGCTATTGAAGGAAGGGAATTGGCCAAGATTCTGCCGACAGGTGCGGATTTGTATGCCCACCTGGACCGGCAAGACTATGAGCGCCCACTGCTGCGGTACAATGAGGACTTTTCTGTCTTGGCAGAGACACTGGGAGGAAAGGACCGGTTGGTGGCTCTGCGCTCCTCCAAGACCACCTCAATCACTGGCTCAGGGGACAGTGCACTCGCCCGTGAAGACAAGCAGCTGGCAGGAAAGGAGTTTAGCTGGGTAAACAAATATAATGGAAACGATTCACCACAGTGCTCTATTTATGAACAGCGTTTACTGGAGAATGGGCTGTATTCGGTTTCAGGTTGAGTTTTCCAAGAAGCTGTCTAACTACAGCAGCATCAACCCGCTGCGTGTTAAAGAAGGAGAGAAGAAGCTGGTGGATTTGTTCAATGCAGATTCCATCAATCACGCCAGCATTGGGCAGTTCCTGAATAACTTCGGCTTCTACAAGAACAGAGAACAGGTAGGTAGGTACACATACCTACAGCTTTGCCCTATCTGCGTACAGCTCGCTGCGCTTCATTCATTGAATTCAAGAATAGTATTGTATGTATGGACGTTGTTGTGCTTTTGTGATAATTGCAGCTGATATCTGTGGCTTTCCTGCAGTGGATGGACGACCGCATGGGCTCGAAGGAGTCTCGGGAGAAGCCGAGCTACTTCAGCAAGCTCGCGAGTACCATGCTGGTCGAGTTCCTTGTGCCGAATCTGAAGTGGAAGGAGCTGGCGATGGATGCTGTGGAGCCGATCGAGCAGCTCGCCATGCTGGAAAGCGCCGTATGTGACCGCCCACATATTGCCAGACACAACGGGCACGGCGTTATTGAGAAACGGAACGAGGTAGCCTACACTATAATGCGAAAATGCGCAGCATCAACTGTCAATATTTTCCATCTTCACAGTACAAACGTCAGCTGTGTTTTGTCTTCTATTGTTCTAGTGGCAGCACAAGGACTATGCGTGCCAGTTTTGCGACCCAAGGGCGGAGACTGGCGAGTGTGTTTGTCCGCCGTTCATTGTGAAGGACCCCTTCCCGGCCCATTTCAGCAGCGTCAAGGGTGGCCTGCTGCAAGTTCGCTTCTGCAACAATGTCGTGGGTTGTTGGAATACTTTGCAAGCGTTGCAGGTCTGTCTTCTGCTCTACCACGTCACGCGTATGCACTATGCCCACGCCGGCGCCAACAGTCATTGCTGGTTCATGGAAGTCGTCTCTCGCAGTTTCATGCTCGGCTGCCACCCTGACACACTGGAGAAAGAGAAGAAAATGCTGCGGGCTACTGGCCACCTGAATCCGGCCTTCTTCTACACTGGTCGCAGCAGAGACGTTAGTTAGTTTGGAGACTAGGGTACTATTATTATTCGTTTGCATGATGGGTATTACTATTCGTTTGTATTATTCGTATGCAAAGTATGTAATCTGGGCCACTCCAACGTTGGCATATGTAATCTGGGCCACTCCAACGTTAGCCATGCTCATTTTTTGCTCATCTAATATTTCTTGCTCGTCTCGTTGACTTGCTATCTTCAATCTTGCTCACTTAGTTCTTCCAGATTTTTTGGCCGGCCTTACTGTTCGTTCGTATGGTATAGTAGCAAATATGTAGCAGGCTATTATTGGTCTTCTTTTTATCATGTTGCTGAATCTCTTGCTCAGTTTTCATACAAGTCGTGTGTCATACTGATACAGTGTGACAGGTTGTTGGTCTATTCATCATATTGCATAATCTTGCTCTGTCTTCATACGAGTCGTGTGTCATTAGAACAGCTTTTAAATTGATGCTTTTGAATGGATCTGCTTGCTTGCCTTTGCCTTATGCACGTTATACCTACTTACACTGTGTACAGTTTACAGTATGTGTGTATGTATGTATGTACGTATAGTATAGTATGCACGTACAGTATGTATACTTACTGCTCCACTGTTTGCCATGTTACAGCTGAATACCAACGTATCAAATGCCTTGGGATTGGGACGTGCCCTACTTCCTTTTGTACATTATTTTGCTGAAAACAAGATAAAATGGTTTGCAATTATGACAGAACAATGACAGAATAGTAGTACGCACTTGGTCAGGCACTGCATGGTCGGGTAAATATAATTGGTTACTGTGGGGTAAATCCAATCCAGTCGATATTACTATTTGGAACGCCACCAGACAGGATATACCAATAGTGGAGCGTTTAAATTATTTCCCATTTCCCATCGTGAGCAAATGTCAGCGGCACAGATTCGAAATGTCAGGAGCTGACAATTCTTGCCAATGCTGTCAAGAAAATTCACGTCAGACTGAGCTGTCAGAGGGGAAAAACTTGTCAGAAGGCATATGTCAGGAAAAATTTTTTCACAAAATCGATAATTCGTGATCAATAAGGGCAGGTAATCAGTGATTAGCCATGAACTATAATCTTTGAGCGATCCTTGATTATGTTGTGAAAAGCTTCATTCATTAACTGACATACTCATAGAGGAATGAATAATTTTCGCCATGACTTTCAATTTTCTATGCACCCCTCTTTTCGTTGCCTTTTCTTGAGCTGAAAGTCTAGTTGGAAATTTCTAAATCATACCATGGTTTGTTCAGTAACTTGGTTTTCAATGTACAGGAAAGCACACACCTGTTTTGCTTTTCATGCCATTGGTCATGTACATTCTTGGTATTTCAGGTCACGTTTATGTCAGTACAAAACGATCCATAAATGACAAATGCCCACAAACTTTGTGATTTGCTTCCATTCCACTGCTTCAACGCAGTACACACAATAATATACCATATACTAAGTTCCCCATTTTGTGTAGTATGTGCATATCTTTGTGCTCACATTTTGTGGCAACGATGGCACGCAATTTATGGCGCAAATACGGCATTTTACTGACAGTTTTTCAATAATATCATCGCACAAACAGTGAAAAATGCACCAATTACAGTAATTCTGAAATATCGGACCCTGAACCTGAATCTGAATGACATTCATCCTCAATTCCATCTCTGCCAAAGTCAGCATCAACATCACTTTCATCATCAGAGCTCTCCAAGTCAAGCACATCCTCATCTTCTACTACACTCACGCCCTCGGCCCCTGCAGTCATATCATCATCACAGCTCATCTCGCACAAAGCTGAAAGGCTCGCTTTCGCATCACTAATCCTGGCATAGCACAAAGTTTCATGGTACTGCAACAAGGAAAGCCAGTCCTGAAGCTTTGCATCACCTAACATTTCACGCACTCTACAGAGCTTCTCCTCAAATGATGTCACGATGTTGCGTGCAGCCTGCTGTAGAATCGTTCTTTCCTTCCTGCAGCACTTCAGTACACCGTACAAGTTGATGGCGCGCAGTTTGATGAAGAAAGCCGGATCCAGCTCTGCTCTTTCAACTGCAAAGAAAACCCGGGACCATGACTCCGTTCGGTAGTCGCCAAGCTCATCCAGTTTCAGCGCCGCCGGAACTGGTGGATGATACGGCTTCGGCGCTTTGTTATACAGGGTGCTATTTTATTATTGGCCACATTTTACTCGGCAACTGGCAAGTAAAACTAATTACTGAACTGTAACCAAAAAATATCATTTTGTGGATAAAGGAATTTTTGGAAAATTTGAAGAAACTGGAGCCCAAAATTAAAAATGACCATATAAAAAGTAACACCCTGTACTTATTCAGCAGCTTTTCGATGTTTTTTGAGCGGGATTTGATCAAGCGATTCACACTTGAGTAGGCCTGCTGACCGACTGAAATCATCCAATACACATTGTGTTTCATCGAACAGTATGTCAGGTGGCGTATGCAAAGCAGAAACAGTACGTACGTAGGCTACTGTCTTACCCACAAACTTCTTCTGAATTCCAATAAAATACGTCCTTTCGATGGCCAATTGGTTGAGCTTTAGCACAATCGGGGTAAGATGATTGAGTCGCATGTCATCGAGCACTGCATGGTAGAGCTGTGTTGCTCCTTTCACCCAGCGCTGCTCCGTTGGAATTCCATGCTCCTTCTCACATTGAGCCAACCAGCGCTCCACACTTCAACAGGCACGCATAAACGTACCGTCACACAGCAAACTCAGGGATTTCTGTCAAGCCATGTCAAAGGTCACGCTTAGGATTTTTATCAGTTAGTAACTTTACCTGAGCAAATCACAGTCCAGCTTTTGAACGAAGTCACCGGATTTTCCCGTCAGCTTCTTTCGCTCAGCTCTATAAAAAATGTTATGCTCATTTTTTTATCGCTCATACAGCTCAAAGAAGCCAAGAAAAAGTATTCAAAGTACTGTATCTATCCCCTTACTGTATCTTGCTAGCTTCTTCGAGTTTGGATACATAATGCATTTGCCAGGTAGGAGGCGAAGACTTTGATTTGGCTGACAGCTTTGCCAGGGCTCCAATTCGCCATTCTTCAATGCACGCTTCCGTTGCCCCTACAAAGTACAATGGAACAGTTACTGTAGTAATTTGGTTTAGTAGGCAGCTACTATGTAAAGCATTGTACAGCATGTATTGATTACTGACCGAGTGCTGTCAGATATTCGCCGAGCTCCTTTTTCGTTTCTGTCTCGACACTGACGGCTTT
Organism: Epsilonema sp. ZAB3_2; assembly: GCA_030247985.1. Classification (NCBI taxonomy): domain Eukaryota; kingdom Metazoa; phylum Nematoda; class Chromadorea; order Desmodorida; family Epsilonematidae; genus Epsilonema; species Epsilonema sp. ZAB3_2. The sequence goes on from JASAMW010006137.1 coordinate 17,780, forward strand.
TTTGTACCTTGTGACCAGTTGTTGCGCTAAAACTGCATTGTATGTACTGTACTGTACGTTCACGTCAGGGCAGGGTATGCATGCACGTTTACAAGGCTGTTGAATTGTGCCAAAATTGCAGTATTACGTATTGACTCAGTGATTGTGGTGGAGTAGTGTAGAAGGTTGTCTTCCATGTATGCGTCTCGATTTGACAATGACATTTCCTTCATGCTCCGACATACTCCTTGATATAGTGACCAGAACCTAAATACACTCGTCATTACTCGAAAATCACTCGAATTAGGATGCAATTTTTAGTTCGTACCAATACATAAACATACCGTTCCATCTGTTCGCCGTCCGTCAGACCATAAGATCCAGTAATTCGTGGAGAATATTGCAGCTGACAGTGCAGGCCATGAGCAAAGCTGTGGAAGACTGGCACAACAAAATTGCATCGATCCAGCAAGAACCGAGACAACTCCTCATCCTCATTAGCCAGTTTTAACTGAAAAATAGTCCATGACAGGTCAAAGTAAACAGCACAAACCCTGAAGAAAAATCTTGGCGACAACATTGATTGCATGTAGTACTTCTAGTAATCGCATACGAGATACATACTGTAACTACTATGTATGTAGTACATCCAAAAATACCTTGAGGTGAGATACCAGTTTGCAGGCAACATCATAAACCACTGTCACAGTTTGTCCTGGGCGTGCATTCTCCAGTATCTTTCGCAGAAGATGCTTTGGATAACAAAACCTACAGTACACAGAGATATGGAAGCTTTTCACACTCCATTTAGTCATAGGATAGTTTGCAGCGCATCGAAAATAATATTACAATAGTACTTACCGTTCGCCTCTTTTCATGTTCAAGAATTTTTGCGGGTACATGTGGGTGCAAACAGCGCCAAACATGCCCTTGATCTGCAGGTGATCCTTACGACGTCCACCCGCATCACCAGCCCGAAAGTCGTTGCATTCCTAAACACACCCACGCTCCCTTCGCATTCTGTCTGCTGTATTGTACAGTACATACGTACATATACCTACTGCACATCACCGCGCATCGTTCATACACTGTACATACATTACTATCATAGCAGGTACATACGTACTACGTATAGTAAACAGTAAAGAAAAGAACATTTCATGCCGCGTTCAGATTAGACGCGTTTGTCCGTACGCGTAAAAGCATGGACAGCCACAGATTTTAACGTCGGACATCTGAACGCTGCATGACTCTGCGTTCATTTCTTGTGCTGACCACAGCTGGTTTCCCTTGCGCCTCTGAATAAGAACGCTCTGCCTCATCAACTTCGTTCTGGTCACAGAAAAAATCGGAATTTGATAGCGCAGTGTCAGCTGACTGTCCAGATTTCACCTTACTAACCAGCTGGAAACAGCCATCCATGCAAATGGTCATGTCCTAAAGCATAGTAGCTGTGACGTAAACTTTATTCTTACGGTGCATGATTCTTTTACTGACAAATTAGTACCTCTCTGCAAGCAGGGCACTCAGGCTTTCCCAGATCTTGGATTTCGGCTACAGGATGCGAGCGCAGATAGTGAATGCTCTGGTAGAAGGTTCGAAAAGCTCGAAAGCTAAGGTTTCGGCTCAAGCAACGATACAATAAGGAATCCTGCAACCACACATCTGCATGCTGTAATGTAGCAGAATACAACTGCAAATGCAATTAACAAATGCAAAACAAATGCAATGCAAATTAACAAATGCAATACAGCAGAATACTTTCGTTTTGGTTCCTAATGGGTGAGGTCAAATTTAGTGCAGCGCACACATAGGGTAAGCTTTTTGCTGCAAAACTTGTTTATTTTTGAGCATGTTTTATTTACTTCTAAGCCAATCATGTATGTATATACTTTTAGCCAAATAGCCGCCACTTGCTGGTTGCTTGGCTAAGTAAATAATACATGCAAAAGGGCAAAAGCAAGGCAAGTTTTGCAGGAATGGAACGTTGCTACGAGTGCGCAGCGCTATTTGCGATTGCGACCTCATCCATTCACCTTCAGCTTTGGAACTGCTCCCGTGTCTGTCATTGATGAGGCGCTTGTGAAAAGACCAAGGCACGCACGATAAAGCGTAGAGCGTGCGCCTATAACATGACCATAGAGACGTGTCAGAAGTGGAATGGACACTGCTCGCTGAGGATCTTCTGGGCTGGCTGGCCACAAATTGTGCCGCATCAGAGACACTGCTGGACTCTCAGATAAGCACAGTTGAACTTTGCAGCGTCGCAACCGGCCTATAAACCAGAACTTCACATCAAACAAACTTCACAATTGACAGCGGCAGTTTCCATATTTTCTCACCTTCCGTGTCGAATACTTCGAGATAAGCAAACTGATGCATCAGTTGGCAGTGGCTCGTATGTTCACTATCCAAGGTCAGAACCATGGAGTCCTTCATTGTATCCGCCTTTAGCGGAAAGAAACGATCCTGAATGGAAATAAAATATAGAAAGTGTCAAGCAATACAACTTAGCAAAAAGTTTTGCATGTCTCGTCTCACAGAATGGTACCTTTTCGCCTGCTGACACCAGAAGACTCCATGGACAGCAGTGGAATGCCAAAGAGGAAGGACGAACTTTCTTTCCACAGTCGTAGCACAGCTGGACTCCAGCTGCCGTTTCTTCTTCGGTCAACTTCATTCGCTCGCAATACGCCATCAGCTGTGGCACAAGCAGCTCATGCCAGCTATCTAGCAGTCTCTCATGCCTCCTCAACAGAGCCTGTCGCCGGGCTGCCTTCTGTTGCTTTGCCACTTCCACATTATTGACATCACCAACATTCTCCCACAACTCTCCTGACGCACCTTCCACTGACTGTGGTTGCTGGATTGGACATGCATTCGTTCCAGCACCATCACTAGATGAGGCAGACAAGCCTGTGCACCAGCCGCGAATTTTAAAAAACTTTCGCTTCTTCTTTGGTCCTGACACCGAAAAAATGCCATAAGTCATGTTCACCCTGTTCGGATTGCGACATTTTTTAGTCCGAATCCTGTCCTTTGCCACCATATCATTCATTATTACAAATCTTGATTCGATGGAACCAATGCAGCTGCAGCCTGCGGGCAGGGGCCAGGGCATGGGCCGGGGGCAGATCATGGACAGCTAAATTAACAAATCCTTCAATATGGACCCGTCATTTTGCGCATAACATCAAACGGCCAGACCAGGTGCGGCTTAGATTCCATTCTTCAACACGTGAAGCATAGGACGGAAATCGAAAAGTTCTAAAAATCTCAAAAATTTTACACCAAGGGTTGGGTTTTTTGCAGGTCTGCTGAGGAAGGAGGGGTTGTACTTTTTTGCCAAGTGAATTTTCTTCGGATTTATTGCTAATTAGCAGCCAGAATTGACATACAATCACTGCATTTGTTGCTTTCACTAGTAGAGTACAGCAATCAAAAGCATCAGAAGAGGGGCAAGTGTTTCAAACTTTTTCCGTGTTTACTTGGGGGCTCCCAAAAGAAAAAAAAAGAAGAAAAAAAGCAAGAAACCCCCCCCCCCCCACAAAAAAAAGGGAAAATAGAACAGCCATATGTAGGGTTGTGTATACATACATATGTACACAAACCTCTATCTTTTTTGCTTTCACCTACTGATTTTTATAAAAATGTTGTCATCAATTGATCTGCTATTTTTACTTTGCCTACTCGATCGCCCGTCTTTTTACTTGATCGCCAATCCTTTCTGGCCTGTACTCAGTATCAGTGCTTTCTATCCAGTGTTTTCAATTGGTCTAGAACTCTGTATCTGCTATGAAATGCCAAGAACACGTTGTGTTCACTGTCATAAGTACTCCATAATGCATATCATTGCTTGTTGTTGGACAAAATCACACAATATGGTGCGAAATGGGACTAAAACTTGATGCTCAGTATGCTGTTGCGTGCAAACTAAGCCGCACTTAGTCTAGGCGTCATTGAAGTGTCGTGTCCATAAGCGTAGTTTAGTAACATGCAGCGGTCCATGGGCAGATCCAACAAACCAAAAAAGATGCTCTGCCATGTCTATTTGGTATAAGTTCTGCTTTTCTGAACCCTTTTCACTCAATATGTAACACTCTAATCTGACTGCCCTGCTGTCAGAGCCCTGACCATCTTCACGAGAATTCAGTAACTTACTCAGCTTTGCCTTTGTGAGTAATCGTAGGTCATGGGTGGCGCAAACCAATATTCATTGTTGTACATATGCCCCCAAGTTTCTGCAGTCGAGTGCCAATACCAGTGTTTGGGAGTAGCACCAAAAGAAGCTTGTAACTTTAAGAAAAATGAGCGATTTTGAACTCGGTTTTTAGTGGGTAGTTTTTGAGCTCCATACGACTAGATGGTCGAAACTTCTCGAAAAAAATATTTTTTTTCGTTACAGGAAATATTTACAAATTAGCACTGTATCTTTGTTTTTGTTTCAATGTGCTGTGCAGATTCTGCTGGTGGGACGGAAATGATGCCAGAACCAACTGGACGACCCCATCTAACCAGCTGGTTGTCATTCTAAAATATGTGCAAGACAAAAAAATTCCGAGTTCACCAAGTTTAGACGAAGGATTCGAATTAAAATTTAAATCAAAGAAAAGTGAGTCAATGCGTTTCCCTGTCTTAGGTTTGTCCTCTTCAGGACGAACAAACCTGGAGCACAGGTTCTTCGCCAAATAATTTGCATTGTACAGGGTGTATCAGAATTTACTCGCCGGATGTTTGTGCTTATATCTCCCCACCGGAGTGTCATATTCGAATGCGGTTTTTTGCGTTGAATAGCCAAAGCTTCAACGTTGATGCAGCCAAAATTTTAGCTTCCTAGGTTGCAATGTCATGGCGCTGTAAGCGGTCAAATTTGCGGCGCCTTTTTTGGCGTAAAACGGAGGCAGGGCACTGAGGCGGGGCAACGGATTTGCATTTTCGCTTTTTTCTCGCTCTTTCAAGTCTGTTCACCATTCCACGCTAACTTTTATGCATTTTTGAGCAGTCTTGTCGAAGATGGACTTCAGTTTGATCACCATGGCATCAGCGTTCCAAGGAAAAGCTTGGATGCCCGAATTTTGGCTGTAACACTGTTTGCTAAGTTCGCATCTGCAAGAGAAGTGGCATGGAGATGGAAAACTCTACCGAAACTTGTGCTCCAGATAAAAACTGGGGAGGGGAATACTGCGGAAGGAAAACTAAGGAGAGAACTGGGTTAGGTAAACAGGGGAGAGAAAAACCGGAGCCGATCTGTACCTGGCCGCCTGCAAAAATGTGTGAAAATTGACGCTTTGCAAATCGAGCTGTTTGAGCCGCTTCCTGTTGGCCTAGAAAGCTGAAATTTTGGCTGCATCAACGTTGAAGCCTTGGCTATTCAACGCAAAAAACCGCATTCGAATGTGACACTGCGGTGGGGAGATATAAGCACAAACATCCGGCTAGTAAATTCTGATACACCCTGTATTTTTGTGGTAGAAAGTATAGCTGTCACGGCTATAGATAGATATGCGCATGGTCGCATACAAGGTGGGCTCGATTCCCCTAAAACCGCCATAATCGGCCTTCACATGTCTTTTGGGCCTACTAAACTCAAGGACATGAATAAGGCTTTCATCGATCACCACGCCTTTAATAGCGGTTTAAAAGCGAAACACTTCTTATTTTCGCTGCGCAAATTTTCCCGTTTTTTTCGGACGCAACAAGAGTTATTTAGTTACTCAGCTTATTTGTTTCATCGCAAACACCCAACGTTTTTGCCGCACTTGTTGAAACAGCCTTTTTCTTGGAAAACCGGGCCTACTGGTGAGGTGGTAGAGAGTAGAAGAGAGAAGTGTTCTTGGAGCGACCGATCAGAGTGAGAGAAAAAGAGTATACTGACTAGACTAGGGGAGCGCGCCCCAAACATCGACAGTTATGCAGCGGAAATGTAAACTACAAGCCGGAAGCGTCCCAGGAAATATCAAATGCTTCCGCCGGCTAATGTATCAAATGTACCTCTGTATGTACGTACGTACGTATCACAATCGTATCAATGTGCATTCTTCCGCTGTGGGACATATCATCGTCCCCCTCCAGCTTCATCATGGACTGAAGCGCATGGGTTCTCTTCGTGGGCGCGTGCTCCTCCTGAGTGGTGGTCCCATCGGTATGGCCCTCTGTCTAGGCGGCGTAGGCTGAGCTTGAGGTCTAGGTGGAGTCAACTGAGCTTGAGGTCTGGCGAAGTCGAACTCCTCCTGCTGGTTCAGGTCCGCCCGTCTAGCTCGGTATGGCTTGATCTTTCGCGCGTGCCAGATCTGCCCGTCTGAAAGCTTGTAGTGGTAGTAGCTCAGGACTTCGTCGACTCTTTTGGGCTGGCTGTAGGGCGAATATCCCTTGAGTACGTGAGGTAGTTGCGTCATCACCAAGTCGCCCCTTTTGTAGATCCCCGCTACAGGCCCCCGGGTTTCGATTCTCTCCTCCCTGATTCGCCCCTCCTTTGGTCTGATGTACCTGGTAGGCTTGGCTCTGTTGGGTTGGAAATCCAGTCTCATCTTGTGTCCCAGGAATCCCTCTGCTGGACTGGGTCGGCCGTCTGCCAATGGTGTTGCCCTGTAGCTCGTGAAGAGATCCCGCAGTCCTTCCTTCCAAGGGATGTTGGCTGATGTGAAGGCTTGCACACCGTGCTTCACGTAGCGATTGAAAGACTCCACGATGCCGTTCTCCTGTGGGTTGTAGACTGACGTACGGTAGTGGAAGATGTCTTTCCCCTCTAGGAACTTGCGAAACTCCTCCGACGTGAACTGTGGCCCATTGTCTGAGACGATTCCTTCTGGATTGCCATAGGTGGCGAAGATATCCTTGAGGTGGCGAAGATGATGGTTCCCGAAGTCGTCTGTCTCGTGTCCAGGTAGAGAGGGAATCGGCTGTGGCAATCGATGAGCACCACTATGTACTGGTTGTTGTAGAAAGGGCCCGTGATATCGATTGCGTATTGAACTGCTGGTTTGGTAGGAGCTGGAATCCGCCTGTCTGGCATCGGTTGCTTAGGCCTGGACTTTGCGCTCCTCTCACATGCGTGGCAGTGTTTCACCTTTCGCTCGATCTCCTCATCTCTGCCTGGCCACCAGTAGCTGCTTCGGATCAGACGTGTGAACCTTACGATCCCCGGATGACCCGCATGAGCTGTGTCCAAGATGGCTGGGCGTAGAGAAGTAGGTGGAACCAAAAGGTTGCCCTTGACCAAACACCCGTCCTTGCATCTGAGCTGCTCGCTGACCTGTCGATAGGGTTTGGTGTTGTCGTCTACCTTCCCTGGCCATCCATTGGAAAGATGCTGCATCACCTGGCTGAGTATGGGATCGTTGTGGGTCGCCTCCTTGAAGTCGTCCATCCTCACTCCTTTGATGACCAATGGGACCCCCAATGCTGCTGCCCTGTCCTCCAGGCGCGATAGGTAGTCAGCCATTTGGTTGTTTTTGCCCGGCAAGTATTCCAAGGTGTAGTCGAACTCCGTGAGTCGCTCCTTCCACCTGATGAACTTGCTGCTCTGTCTCTTGTCCCGTGGCTTGCGGAGTAGGGTGGTCAAGGCCTGGTGATCGGTCCTGAGAGTGAAGTGGCGGCCCAACAAGAACTTTTCCCAGTGCTCGCATGCTGTCAGGGCGGCCAAGGCTTCCTTCTCATTTGCGGCGTAGTTGCGTTCTGGCGAGCTGAAGGTTTTGTTGAAGCATGCAATGGTGACTTCCCGTCCGTCCTGGATCTGAGTGAGAATTCCGCCCATCCCAACGTCTGAAGCATCTGTGGTCACAATGGTTGGCGCTTCTGGGTCGAAGATGTTCACCTGCATTGCCTTTGCCAGTGCTTGTTTGAGGGTCCTGAAGCTCAAGTCGCATTCCCTGGTCCATTGGAAAGGGACGTCTTTTCGAGTGAGATTTCTGAGTGGCTCCGCCAATGAAGAGACATCCTGCAGGAAATCCTGGTAGTAGTTGATGGCTCCCAGAAACCCTTGCACCGCCTTCAGGTCTGTAGGTGTAGGAATCTCCAGCACCCCTTGAACATTCTTCGGATCTGGTTTGATGCCATCCTTGGAGATGATGTGACCAAAAGCTGGGACCGAGCTGGCATTGAAGATGCACTTGGACAGTTGTAGTCTGAAGTCCTTCTCATGCAAGCGATGGAGAACCGCCTCCAGGTTTCTGTTGTGCTCCTCCCTGGTTCTGCCATGGACAATGATGTCATCGATGTACATGATCACCCCTGGAACTCCCGCCAGTGTCTGCTGAATGAGGCGTTGGAAGACTGAGGCTGAATCTGTGAGGCCCATTGGAAGCTTGCAGTATGCGCGTGGACCCAAGGGTGTAGCTGTAGTAGTGAGAAGTTGACTCTCCTGGTCCAAGCTGATGTGGTAGTAGGCCTTTGTGAGATCGATCTTTGAGAAGATGGTAGCCCCAATCAACTCCAGAAACAGGTCCTTGATCCTTGGAAGGGGATGGCGCTCTGGGATGACATACTGGTTCAGGGCTGTGAGATCAGTTGTAATGCGAACCTTGCCATCGCCCTTTGGAACCGCGACCATTGGATGAGCCCATTCAGACTTTGCCACTGGCTGCCAGATGCCGAGCTGGTCCATGAGTTTGATCTCCGCCTCCACGGCTGCCTTCCTGGCCAATGGGACTGGGCGTGGATTGACTGCTCTGGGAATGGCACCTGGCTGGAGTTTGATGTGATGCTGATACCCTGGATAAGTGCCCATCTGGTCCGATGTGAGGTTGGGGTAGTTGCCCAAGGCTGGTGGCTCTCCAGTGCTGACCTGGCCCACTGACTGTTCCTCAGTAGTCGTCTGTACCCCTGGCTGCCCTGCGCAGTGGACGATCACCTTGAGTGGTACCAGGAAGTTGCGCCCGATGACTGGCTGGGAGAGGCCCTTGATCACATGGATGCTGCCACGTTGAGACCTCCCTTGGAACCGCACCATCGTTGTCATCACCCCCATGATGTTCTTGATGATGGAGTGGTCGAAGTTGTACAGGGGTTTAGGCGCTGGCTTGAGTTTGAGGTTGGTGAAGTGGTTGTTGTAGTGGTCCCAGCTGATGGCGGTTGGCGCTGCCCCAGTGTCCACCTCCATGGCTATGGTGTGGTAGTACTTGCCATCGCTGATCTCGATCGCCGTCATGAGTGCAGGCTCGCCCTCTGCTTCCACCATCCTGATCGTCCCCCTGGACACGCCTCTGCCTCTGGGTTCTGTGGTAGGTGGTGGCGCGACTGAATTGCCCCGGCATACCCTGGCGAAATGGCCCTTCTTCCCGCATTTGTTGCATGTCTCATTGGCAGCTGGACATCTGGTCTGATGGGGGAAGCTCAGTCCACAGTTTCGGCATGTGGCACTGCTGGCTCCTGGTCCCCGGCTCTGTGGTTGATAGGCCCTTGGTGGCTGTCTGATCCCTCTGGATGCTTGCCCCACCTTGTTGACTGGTTGCATCTGCGTCTGGCTGTTGAGCTTACTGGCCTCCGACCTGGCCAGTTCCTGCGACCTCATCGTGTTGAGCGTCGTCTCCAGTGTCACATCCTCGTCCTTGAGT
>JASAMW010006138.1:0-75324 GCA_030247985.1 Epsilonema sp. ZAB3_2
ATGTGTGCCGTTATGAGAAGGCTGACGCTGTTCGTGGTTCAGTTGCAGCAAGTCAGGGATTGCTGGATTTTCAGTTAGTATGCTTGCTTACAGTTGGCCTCAAGTTGGTCAGTGTTGTAATAGTTATGTGGACGGCATAACGTTGGGTGCCTCAATGAGCAGGCTGTCGCTGGTTGTGGTTGTGTTGCAGGTGCCAGGCACTCTTCGGAGTGAAACGTGTGTACAGAATTTCTTCCCGCAATTTCCCGTAACGAAGTACTGTCTTCCCAGAGGAAAGACTTCAGTGGAATGAGTTATGATGAAACACCGACGTCGGACTAGAGTTGCCGTCGGCTTCTGTTTCGATTCCTATTGTCTGTTCTTGTATCATTCCGTCATTGCTACGACAAGGAATATGATACATTCGGGTACTACAGGTCTGACTTCCATTGATTTGTATTAAGCGTTTTCGGTTTCGATGCGGTACTGTATGAGGTCGTGAGCATGTCTTTGTTGCCGTATGTACGTGAGTAGATATCGACTTGACCCGTTACGTAGATGTGGTATGGAATGTAGTGGTGGGGTGCGGTATGGATGGTATGTATGCGTGGTACAGTATGTGGTATGGTATGTGTGGTATGGTATGTGGAATGTATGGTGTAATATGACGTTGTATGGTTGGCAAATGGTATGGTATGGTATGGTATGCAGTATGGTATGCAGTAGGGTATGGGTGATAGATGGGGTATGTAGTTCATTTATGTGTACGTTTTCCACCATTGCTACGACAAGGTTTGGATACTTTACTGTCTTGTCTGCTACTGCATGTTGGACTTCCTTTGTCTAGCGCGTTTTTGGAGTCTGGGATTCGATGCGGTACTGTACGATGTGACGATGTTTTTGTTGCCGTGCGTTCCGACATGGTATGTTATCTCCAGTTTTATGCGTTCTTGGGCGGCTGGAGCGCTTTGTGTTTGGGAGCTGCTGGTTGACACATGTCGATGTGGTATGTTATGTGGTATGGTTAGCGGTATGGTATGGTAAGTATGGTGTGTGGTATTGTGTGGGGTATGGTATGTGTGGTAGATGTGATGTTATGTATGACGTACGTACGTGCGTCATTTATGTGTACGTATCTGCCATTTCTACAACGGAGTGGATTACGTTACTGTCCTGTCTTGTACTGCATGTTTGACTTCCTTTGTCTTGCGCGTTGTCGGAGTCTTGCATTGGATGTGGTACTATGATGTGACGATGTTTTTGTTGCCGTGCGTATGGGCGCAGATATGCCGTTTCCAGTATTATGCGTTTTTGTGCGACCGGAGTACTTAGTGTTTGGGAGTTTTGCTGGTTGTCATGTATGCTGATGTGGTATGTTATGTGGTATGGTATGTGGTATGGTATGGTAAGTAGGGTGTATGGTATTTTACCTGGTTTGGTATGTGTGGTAGATGCGGTATGTTATGTACTACGTGCGTACTTACGTCATTTTGTGTACGTTTCCGCCATTGCCACAACAAGGATTGGATTACTACTGTCTCATGTGTACTACATGTTTGACCTCCTTTGATCGCTTTGTTCTTGCGCGTTTTTGAATTCTCGGAGTCGATACAGTAGCAGTACTATGGTGTGACGATGTCTTTGTTGCCGTGCATACTGTGTAGATATGCCGTCTCCAGTATTATGCGTTCTTGTGCGGCCGGAGTGCTTGAGTGTTCGGAAGTTTTGCTTGTTGACACTTTATGCCGATGTGGTATGTTTATGTACTACGTACGTACGTACTCGCGTCATTTATGTGTACGTATTTTCGACCTTAAGTGCACCGTACGTAGCACCGTACAACAAATCTATAAAATAAACTTACATCCCACACGACATATCTACTATTTTGCATTGGATTAAAGCACACTTCGTGGCGTAACAAGCGATGAAAGAGCTTGTGTAGACACGAAGTCAACATTTTTACCATAGTTTTTGACTACTGCTCTCCATCAAAATATCGGAAAACATGGCAAATGGCAATACTACTGCATTTTTCCAACTGGTAAGCGGCTTTGTAGACCCTTTCCATCTTTGCACCCCCAGAAAGAATTCGGGAGTCGTCAAATCTGGTGATTATGGCTCATCAGCTGATGATGCAGCACTGATGAGGCATGCGCATCACACGTACGCCAATGTTTCTTTGCCTGTTGAAGGCTTAGCTTCCATCTTGCTGAAACTATTTGGTCATAGGAAAGAGCCGTTGGGCTCCAAAAAGAGGCTTTGAATTTGAATCATTGATTTAGCAGTAAAAAGTGGGAAGAAAAATCTCGCAATTATTGCAATTTTGAAAGGAAGGGCGTAATTCTCACTACCAATGCAGCATTTTTAATTCGAAATTTTTATGGCAAACGCTCTGGAATATGTGGACAAAATTTGAACGAAATCGGTGCAGGGTAACCTGTTGAAATTGGCAATAAAAATCGTTCAGGAGAAATAAATCACCCTGTACTATCGTCCTTTATGCAAATATATACAGCGTCGAATTACCACCTACTACAACCCAGTTTTCCCCTTCATAGCATCCTGCGCCTATAGCTCAGTTGACTAAGGCGCAAACGGGTAGTCGTCTTGACACTAATGTATACGGTTACTGGGTTCGAATCCCTCCTCGCCCCTACCAACTGCTTTCTGTATACGCCTACCTCCTGCCTACGATTACCACGAATGTATATGGTTACTGGGTTCGAATCCATAAATGTAAACGCGACCGTAAATGTATACGCGACCGCTCCCTGTATACGAGTAAGTATGCCTCGTCTACACCTACCATTCCCCACCACGTACATAAAAACACAACGTACGTAGGACCCTTCAGTACCAGGCCGAGACCCTTGCATACCCCCATTATGAGAGAATCAACCATTATAGCCCTTACGGCTGAGGCCGTAAGGGCAAAAACAAAAATTATAAATGTTCCATTTATCCCCCTCATTTTGTTCCCACTATGTACAGGGTATACCATAATATACCACCGGCTATTTGTGTCTATATCTCCACAGCGGGGAGTCAGTTTCAAAAGCGGTCTTTTGTAACAAGTAGCCAAGGCTTGAAACTTTATGCGTGCAAAGTTTCAAAGAGATACCTGAACCAGAAGCGGATCAAAACAGCTCAGTTTGAAAACCCCCAATTTCCACACATTTCTGCAGGCGGCCTGGTACAGATTGGCACACTTTCTGGCACAGAGTGCTATCAATCCCGGCCTGGTGGCTAAAGTGAGGCGGTGCCCCATCCTGTTGCAAATAAACTTCCCCAGTCCTCAGCAGCAGGCCAAACAAACATATAACCGGCCAAATCTGCTAACATTACGAGATAACTGTCACCAGTGAGTGAGTCGTCAAAGAACACTGGTCCAATGAGCCCTCTGGAGGAAATTCCAGCCTATACTTCATCCAAGGGGCATTGACAGCTCAACAGTTCGTAAAAATGTTGGGCGGAGAAAGGAGCAGGCTCAAGAGAACGAGGAAGGAAACGAAAATGCAAATTCGACGCCCAACTCTGTGCCGGCGCCTCAGTCTTTTGCCTGCGAAAAAGCTGCCGAAACTTTGATCGCTTACAGCGCTATGACATGAGAAGCTAGGAAGTTAAAACTTTGCATGCATAAAGATTGAAGCCTTGGCTACTTGTTACAAAAGACCGTTTTTGAAACTGACTCCCCGCTGTGGAGATATAGACACAAATAGCCGGTGAGTATATTATGGTACACCCTGTATAGTTCCTCCTCAGACCTTTCAATTTTTGTGTAGCCCTCCGAGGCAAAACCCAAACATACGGTAGCTGAGCTGACATGACTGAACCGACTGTGTGTGTACGAGTTTGCGTAGAATTTTGAGCTGTCTCTGTTGTTCAGTTTTCAATGACGCGTCTTCCTCCTCTGCTTCGCGTTTCTTCTTTCCTTCAATCTCTTCGTCTTCTTTTTCTTCTTCGTCGTCTAGAAAATGTTCGTTCATGCGAAATCGTTCATCTCCACCCGCTTTCGCCTCTAGTCTTCGCAATTTCACACCCGCTTTCCCTCTGTACTTTGCCGGTGGCGAAAAATTCCATCCATCTGCCCCGTTCTCCGCTTTTTCGTCGCTATCTTCTTCATCAAACAATGGTTTCTTTCGCTTCTTCTCCCTGTTATCCCCGCTCTCATTCACTGCTTGAACACCTGACGAGCTTTCTGATGGCGAATTCACATATAATTCAGCAGCAGCTTCGTCATCGTCAGAAAAGGTTATCTTCTTGTTCGACAGTGTAACACAGTGTTCCCTGCTGCTCAGTGAGGAAGAAATAAGTTTCTGTTGAGATTTTCGCGTTTGTTCTCGACGTTTGAAGCTGCTGTGAACGGCGTTTAGCCGCACTTCTTCTGACCGCCGTCTCTTCGTCTTCGAGGATAGTTCATCAAGCTTTTCTGCTCCTTCTGTTTCTCCTTCTTTCTTCTGGCTTCGCTCGTCCTTCATCAGACCCCGCATTATTGAATTGAGGCGGACACGGGCAGGGTCACGGCAACCAGACTGTATTGATCACGAGTGTATTTTCCGTGCTCTTAGCTCCTGATTCAAATCGATCTAAGGTTCTCCTCATTTCTCCTTCTCCTCTTCTTCGCTCGCTTCGACTTTGACGTCTATTTCTTTTTTTCTTCTCTTTTTGGTAATAACTAATACGCAACAAAAACAACCAACAACCAAAACACCCAAATCGGGCTAAAACGAAAACACGGCGACGCAGACGCAGGCACGCAGGCGAAAACAACGCAGGCGACGACACAGCGTCAGCCGTCGTGCTGCGAACTTTTGAATACAAGAGATTATCATTGAAAAGAGGGTAATAACTAATACGCAACGAAAACAACGAACAACCAAAACACCCAAATCGCAACCGTTCTTGAAAATAGGATCCGCCTAAATTCCGCACATAAACAAAGTGCCGCAACAGGCATTGTCGAAGCAACAAATGGGCAGGGTAGCACAAAAATATTTGAGCCAGCGCTTGCAATAGGCGCATGGGCAGACTTAGGCTAAGGCTTAGTTTAAGGCTTAGGTTGAGGCCTACCCCTCTTCATCCAATACCTAAGCCTAAGCCTCAGCCTAAGCCGAAGTCAACCCAAGCCCCTCGGATAATACAGGGTGTCTCATAATAAACCGAACACTTTTCCATGCATGTAACTCTGGAACCACGCATTAGATTTTCATTCAGTTTTTTTGTATTTATTAGCCAAGGCTTCAACTTAGATGTGTACAAAATTTTAGCTTTGTAGGCCGAGTGGAAGGTGCTCAAACACCTTCTTTCTCCGGCGGTCAAAAACGAGGGTTTTTCGCACTGGTAGTGCTGATTTGGGGGTCTTTTGTGCATGGGTCCAAGATAAAATTAGTCTCGTAATGAAAAAAGAGGTCCCAAAATGCTAGGAAATGTGTATCTTATGCATAATCCCCAGTGCCACCATAGCAAACGAATGGAACAGGGTATCTTGAAAAATTAAGACCAAAATTTTTCTCCATACTGAAGAAAAACGTCGATTTTGAGTTTCGAGATTCAAACCGTCGCAACTTCTGAAGTATGTGGAGAAAATAGTTGAAATTTTGTACACATCTAAGCTGAAGCCTTGGCTACTAAATACAAAAAACCTTATGAAAATCCAACCTTTGATTCCAGAGTTACACGCACGGAAAAGTGTTCGGTTTATTATGAGACACTGTAAATATTACTGTTCACCACCCAGCTCCCTGTACCCAGCACCCAATCACTTCAAATTCCTTAAATTTCATCCATATTTTCCATGCGAATTCATGCTATTTTGTTTGAACGCCTATTACAGTTGAAGTTTTCCATTTTCATGGTCACAGACTACACTACTGCAAGTGTTGGACCAACTGTCCCCATGCTACCCCACAATATTGATAAGGGTACATTGATTGATCATGGTTCTTCACATTCGCAATAGTGTGTCGTTTAGGCGGAGCTAATTTTTTTTAGGAAGTCCACGTTGGTTGTTTTGGTTGTGTATTAGTTAATACCGAAGAGAGGAGGAAAGGAACGAAGAGAGAATGACGACGATATGAAAACGGTTGACTATTAGTTATTACCCTCACTTCTCTTATGCCGATCTCGTCTATTCAAAAGTTCGCAGCACGACAACTTACGCTGTGTCGTCGCCTGCGTTGTTTTCGCCTGCGTGGCTGCGTCTGCGTCGCCGTGTTTTCGTTATAGCCCCAAATCGCACCCAACGTGGACTTCTTGAAAATAAGATCTGCCTAAATGGCGCATACAAACAAAGTGGCGCAACAGACACTGTCGAAACAACAAATGGGTCCGATAGCATGAAAATATTTGATCCAGCGAGTGCAATCAATCAAGAACCATGATCAATCAATCAATATGCCCTTATCAAAATTGTGGGGTAGTGTGGGGACAGTTGGTCCAACACATGCAGTAGCAGTAGTTTAGTCTAGAGTGACAGAAAAAATGGAAAACTTCCAATGTTCAAACAAAATAGCATGAATTAGCATATTATGCTATTTTGTTTTAGTTAATACCCTCTTTTTTCGGCAACAACGAATCCGC
This sequence comes from Epsilonema sp. ZAB3_2, assembly GCA_030247985.1. Lineage (NCBI taxonomy): Eukaryota > Metazoa > Nematoda > Chromadorea > Desmodorida > Epsilonematidae > Epsilonema > Epsilonema sp. ZAB3_2. The sequence goes on from JASAMW010006138.1 coordinate 6,562, forward strand.
GCAGAACGCAGAGCCGCAGAACGCAGAATAAATTGCGCAGAACGCAGAGACGCAGAATACAGGGTGTAAATGGCGCAGAATCTTTTTGTATGGCAATCCCTTAGCGTGCTGCGAAGTTTAGAAGGACGATTCAGCCATGTACTCCTAGAAATCAGGGCGCCACGCGCGCCTGCGCAAGGCAAAATTCACTCAAAATCTGAGTGGTAAACTAAGTTTGCCAAACTCAATTTTTAGAAATCTTCTTGGTAAATTAAAAGTGCCACTCCCAATAATGTCTCACTCGAAATGGATGCTGAACACCAACGTTTGCACTGCGTTTCCACTGGCACAAACACGGCTTGAATGCTGATGCAGATGTCAATATGAATGTCAACTGTGATGGCTTAACATTAGACCCATAAGCAAAGAAATCCGTTGGAGTTGCATTTCACTGCAGTTTGTATTTCATTGCATTTTAGGCTAAGGCTTAGGCTTAGGTATTGGATGCAGAGGGGTAGGCCTCAGCCTAAGCCTCAGCCTAAGCCTCAAAGTCCATCTGTCGGCCTGCGCAAAATAGATATAACCATTCACTGCCCAGCGCCAGTCACTTCAAACACCTCATTGGATCTTCTTCACTGATGGGTTGAACATTAATGCAACCTCCCAGATAACCCCCTGACCTCCCAATGATAACCTCCCAACCTCCCAATGATAACCTCCCACCAAATTTACCTCATTATGGCTTCTTGCCAGGGTGCTGCGTGTTGACCTTTGACTGCACTAATGCAAGCTTTTGGGAGTGGCACTATTAGTTTACCAAAAAGTTTTTGAAATTTTGAGATTGGCAAACTAACTTTCCCACCCAGGTTTTGGTGGGCGCGTACAGCTCTCTAGGAGTACATGTCTGGATGCGTCTTTTCTAAACATCACAGCACGCTAAGCAATCACTATTCTGCGCCATTTACACCCTGTATTCTGCGTCTCTGCGTTCTGCGCAATTTATTCTGCGTTCTGCGGCTCTGCGTTCTGCGCGGATTCGTTGTTGCCCTTTTTCCCGTTTCGTTTGTTGAACTGAATTTGATCAGCCATGTACTTTTAGAGCAACAAAAAGAAAATCCTTCTAGGAGTACATGTTTTAGCTCGCTTCGTAGTTTTTCTTACGTGCCTTGTGGTATTTATTAATACAAATTTGTGCAAGTTTAGCAACCGAAAGCGAAAAAGAAGCATAAAGAATGTGCATAAAGAAGGCCTACCATTATGCAATTTGAAGTCGAGCAAGTTGTTCAGTTCCAAGAGGAATGAACTTTCGTTTTCCTACTCTCTCCGCGGTGGAAGGGTGCGTTCATTTCTGCCCTTCCGTTGCATCTGTGCTGCTACCCGGAAGCAGATGTGCGTTTTCCTCATTTCCTCATGGAAAACAACAAGTCTTTGTCCATCCTCAACGCAGTGGAGGCAGCGTTAGGACGAAAGTTGGTGCTTCCTGCCGCGTGGGCAGTTCTAAGAATATGCCTACCGCCATTGCCCAGATGTGGTCTCATTATCGACGGGCAAAAACGAAAGCTGATCGCCTTAGACCGGCAAAATTTATCAATCCGCATGCTGTTTTTGCCAGCAACGAGCTTGACCTGAGTTTCTGCGACGCTTGGGGCTTTGGTAAGAGCAAAGAGCTGAGCACAGTTGTGTATGAATTTCGTATTTCCCGTGCATAGCCCTCCCCCCCCTCCCCCCGTGATACTAATGTAAGCTCATCATAAGCTCGAGCTAGACATTAGGCTACAGCAGACAAACCGGTTTTTCGTGTTAAAACATGGCATCAGAATAATCAGATGAGTACGATCAGACTTGAACTCGCATCTGCTAACCAATCTCGTACCGAGCATCTTCTCGTTATGACTAAACAGTTAGCAGTAGGGGTAGCGACCAACTCGCACCAATTTCGCACCTTCTCAACAGCTCGTGGGAACGCGCGTGTGCAACGAGAAGATGCTCGGTGCGAGTAAAAGTACCTACGCGGTGAGACTGCTAGCAAGCAGGTACGAGTTAAAGTCGGACCATACTCATCGTCTGTTATGTTTCAACACGAAAGACCAAAATGCTCAGTACGAGTAAGTTTTCCTCTCTGATCATGCAGCGGTAAATAGGGTAATTCCAGTAATTCTTCTTTTACTAGATTACGACTACACCATTGCCATATACAAGAATGAGCTCAACTGTCTAATATACAATATGGCTTTGGATCGTCTCATTCGGCATTATATGGTGCGAACATTTTTCTGACGTATGTGTACCGACCTGCATGTCTGTAAATACATTTCGTATGACATACCTTAGTACGCGTGCAATCAGACTGTGCAACATGAATTTTATGCTAATGCTAAGGTTTGTATGCATTTTTGTTATTTTAGTATCCGGAAGCATTGCGAGATATAGCATATGATCCGAAGTTTGCTGTGCGGGGCTTGCATTTTGATATTCACAAGAGTTTGCTGCTCAAACTGGACGCCTTTTATCAGATTCAAATGGGCACCGTGTTCAGGTATTACCGTATGCAATGCACATTTCACGCTTTGTTGAACTATGTTAGTATAGAAGACCGCCCCTCAGTCCGAAAAAAAGTTGGTGCACAGTGAGTTTGTAGTCCTCTGAATTCGCGGATCTACACGGTTGTCTATTACAGTACGGCGCCGAGCGTGAGTGCGCAGTGTCAGTGTGCGTCGTGCGGTCTTGTCTTTTGTTTTCTCCGTTCTCAATCAATAATAGTAACAACCTGCGCTGTGATGAAGAAAAGAACTCTTGTATGGAAGAAGCTTCTGCTAGCAGTTCGGTTCCGCTATTCAAGAAGACTGATCCTCATCACAAATGCAGCCTTCAATCCCTGTTTTAACAGCCCAATCACATGGACTTGAAAATTTCCTCAGCTTTCAATCCGGACATTCAAGCTTCAACTCTTTTTTCCACCTTCCACCACGCCCACCCAGTTTGCAAAAGACTGAGAAGCTGAAAGCCAGTTCCGCCGTTTTCATTTGACCTGCCTCTGCCCTCCTGGACCCTGGCTCGTCATTAGATCATGATTTTGGACGCTGCTTCTATTTTGACCGCTGATTATTTTTGATACATATACATTATGTACGTATTATATACAATGTATGTAAAGTGGGGTGATTTCTAATATGTCAAGTTATGCAAATTTATGTATAAAGTACTTGGCCCTGCTGGAGCCCTTTACGTCGAAACTATTATGTACGTATTGTATGTAGAGCGCTATTCATACACAATATGGTTGGTATTCGCCATGTTTACTGCATTTGTGGTATGCGATAATACCGTTGGTTGTATGTTGTGCGCACGCATGCGATCATGAATAAAGTGATGAGCGTAGAGTTGCGAAAGGAGAGGCGAAGATTTGACGCGGTTCCAACTGTCGAAAGGAGCTTTCTTTCGCACTGTCTACGCGCGCGCCTCTACAGTGTATGTCCGCTAATTCAGAGGACTACAAACCCACTGTGCACCAATTTTTTCCGATTCATGGGCTAGCCTCCACTCTTGCAATGTTCAGGGGTAAAATGGCGTTGACTGATGCGGAAGTTCGGGAACTGTACAGTGGAGATTCTGTGCAGAAGTCACAGTTGCAACCGGACCAGCATGGCGTAAAGGAAGGCAGCACACCTTCAACCGTATTAGCAATCGTTTTACAAGTCACGTTGATTTATGCATACACACTGACTCACAGAATTATAGTAGGCACTCTATTATTTATGTACGTATGTTGTGCAGGAAAGACCCTTACGTCAGTTATCGGATCTGTTTTCTCTTCCTGAAGTTGGTCTCTTGGTCACAGCTGTTGATTTTTTGGGATCTAGAGGCCTAGATTATCATCCTTTGGCGCTTTTTCACGACGTTCAGGTACATAGACGGGCAGAATGGCGTTCGTGCTGCATTATTAGTGTACGTACGTTGTATTATTTGCCTTTGCTACCAGCGCCACCTCTTTGTTGGATTCGTTGTAGGACGCTGTACGGTCAGTGCACTTGTCTGGCGATCTGTACAGTATGGTTAGCGCAAATCTGGACACATACTTGCATAAATATCCGGGTCTCAGAGAATGTCTGGAGCGCTTGAGCTCGGCCAAGAAAATCGTATTTCTCATTACGAACAGTCCATTCTCTTTCATGTAAGTCTCCACCTCTCTCCATGTTGCAACTACTGTACCTTCGAGTTGTGGCCCACAAGTGGGTACGTTTGTTTCGGCATTTTTGGTTAGTTTATTTTCAACAACGGTATGCTTGTACAGTACGTACGTATGTACAGTACTGTATGTATCTGGTATGTGAGTGAACGTTATACGTGCAGTACATCGCATGCAGTAGAACACTAGTCCGTCCAGCGAAAGTTGTCTCTGGGCCTTTGCCCGTGCTGTACTACCGCAGACTAGGAGGAGTACAGTTCACATCGACATGAAACGCGGAGATTCGTAAAAGAGTTTCTCTGCTTCGCAAAATCCACAGGCAAACGCTCATGAACAACTGTCAGTGGACGAACTATATGTACACGCTGTATGTCCAATAATGTGGGAACTTTTCAGGCACAAAGGCATGGAATATTTGGTGGGCAGTGATTGGAGAGACTTGTTCGATTACATTGTGGTGCGAGCGAAGAAGCCCGGATTCTTTCACGACACGAAACTGTGTGGGTTGCTTTCGTCCTTGAAGCGGATAATCTGAATTGTTGCTTCCTGGCGTGGTGGATGCTTTTGCGTTCCTTTGTTGCAGGCCATTCAGGGAGTACAATATCACGACAGATTCCTTGGCCTGGGCAAATGTGTCCACGTTAGAAAAGAGGAAGGTTTACGCTGGGGTATGTACGTATGCCTTTCAGATCGATGTGCTGTAGGTAGGTAGGTAGTTGTTCTCCATCACTGGTGGTGTGACTTTATATTTACAGGGCAATATTGTTGACTTCGCCAACAAGACAGCGTTGAGTGGCAAAGGCGTGCTGTACCTAGGAGATCATATCTTCAGCGATCTTGCTGTATGTACGCACGTACCGTCACTGTGTGCACAGTTACACGGTTTATATGTGGCTAAGATCGCAGTACAGTCAGGTATCTCAAAGTCATTTGTGATCTGTTTTGCAGGAGCCAACGTTGCGGTTGGGTTGGAACACTGGAGCAATTGTTGTGGAGTTGGAGAAGGAAATTCGCGTGCAAAACTCTACCACTTATCAGCATTTGGTACAATGGCAGCAGACGCTAACTGCCCTCATTGAATATCACCAAGACGCTGCCAAACGAGATGGTCAACAGCTAGAAGTGCTGGATATGTGGATTAAGGAGAGAGACGAGAATATGTAAGCTGTTGATTGGCATGCTCTTCTTGTACATGCTTCATAAGATTTTAAATGCTGTACATTAGGTGGATAGCCTACTGTATACATGATAGGAGCGATGTCTGTCTATGTATCTATGATGCTATTCATTTGGTCTCAGTTTTGCAGCTACAACAGGAGATTTTTAGATCAGTAGAATGCTCATGACCCTCACTAGTTTTGGAAAAATTTGTTTAGGGGTAAACTGAAAGCGTTGTTCAATCCGCAGTTTGGTTCCATGTTTCGAACATTTCACAATCCATCGTTCTTCATGGAGCGACTTACTCGACTGGCAGATGTGTACACTGGCAGATTGTCCAACTTCCTTCACTATTCCCTGGATCACTATTTTTATCCGAGGAGAACACCCCTGCCACACGAAAATCCATACTTCTCATCCATGGACGCAGTGGGCTTAGATACACTTGGAGATGTTAAAACTGCTCATTAAATTTCCTTATCATTTATTGGCTTATTAGTCCATCCAGCGAGAGTTGTCTCAGGGCCGTTGCCCGCACTGCGCATTACATACTCCCAACGGAAGGAATACATGGTGCAGTACATGAAACGCGGAGAAATCAGTAAACGAATTTCTATTTTTCGCAATGCGGGCAAAGCAAACGTCCAAAGGCATCTCTCCTTGCTGAACTAACTAGCTGAGTTGTAGACGTGGCTAAGTTATGGCTAACGGTAAGGTAAGGCGGTTTAAATCAATAGAGAGGCCTGAATGCATCATGAGTTTGTTATGACGTTTGACACACAGTATTAGAATAGAACTTTTGCAGTACTGACTGGCACACCTTATGGTGGATTCTGTTGGGTTGGTGTTGGTGAACTGTGTACTCTTGAATTGATGAAAGCAATGAGGTTGTTTCTTGTGGTGTCTTTGGCAGCAATATTGGACTTTTTTGCAGCTGTGATGTCATTTACTTTACAACTGTTTGTGCAACTGATAGTAGTCTGACTGTGCTTCCTTTGCTACAATAGATACTACATGGTGTGTGATGTATCGCCGTCAATTGTCTAAAAAATGGTGCTAAGTTATGTGGTCAATTGCCATTGTATAACAGTTGCTTGAGATAAACTTTGTTCAACTCTTGTGCCCTTGTCGCTTTGCATTTTCTACAGGCCATTGTCCTGTGGCTATTGTTGATCATAACCAACCACTCATGCGTATGTACGTACTTGCACGGTAGTGTGTATGTACATCTTTTGGGAGAAGTGCCCCTTGCGATTGTAGTGTGATGTGATGTTCAGATGAGCTCGTTGCTTGACGACCTTAGACAGTTGACATATCCAGCTCCAGCTGGAGTAGAGATATTGGAGGAGGACTTGACTGATGGTAAGTTATTGGCGAATTTATGTGCGAGCGAGATGTGACTCTTCGTGAATCAGAAGGTAGCATGCTGATGGGGCTTTTTCAGTGACAGCTGCACGCTTGGTGGAGAAGACGGGCATAGGCGAGGAGAGTGAAAGTCGTCGGCAGCAGGAAAGGCGTAATCAGCTGACGGAGAAGCGGGTAGCAGGCATCTCACTGGCAGACGTCGATCCTCGATACGAGGGAAAAGTGATACGAAGACAGGACCTGTTTGGTGAAGCAGAAGAGCATGGAAAGGACGATGACGATGGTATACATAAACACGTTTGGATTAGCAGAGTCATCGATAACTCGTTGGTCACGAGCAAAGAAAGAGAGAGAAGAAGAGTGACCGAGGAAATAAACGCATCGCTCATGCTATTCCTAGCTGTACATGTATACAGCTGTGCATTACAGTTATTGTACATACAGCACACCGTACTAGTACGTACTCTGTACAGCACAGTACAGTGAACATATGTATATGTAGGGTAGCGTGGAGAAAAGTCGGACAATGGAGTAAACTCGGACGCCGAGTAGGAATCATGTGGAGTAAACGCAACTTATTCTAGGGTTCTAAGTATCTGGTGAAGTACCGTATTTACCCATGCATAGCCCCCCCCCCCCCTATGCATAGCCCCCATGCATAGCCCCATATTGGCAAAACATTGCATGGCCCCCCCCCCCCCCCGATGCATAGCCCCATATGTACTGTACAGTACCTGAACCTACCTACATAAGCTGGTCATAAGCTACCCATAGCCACTCCCACACCAAGCTAAGATGCCTATAAGCCTGCTTGGGGGTGTATTGTACTAGAATAACCCTGTTTTGACCTCAATTATGCCCATGTGCTTTTGACCTAAAAAATATGCCTCTGTGCACCTCTCAAAAACATAAAAAATGTCCCATGCATAGCCCCCCCCTATGCATAGCCCCCCCCCCCTATGCATAGCCCCATATAGGACCTCTCAATTTTTGCATATGGGTAAATACGGTAGCCGACCCGGTTGTGTTGTTGGTGCTCAGCAATGTAAAGAAAAGCTTGGGTGGCCCTGTCCAAATATTCCCTTTGCTCCCCTATCCATGTACTCTCTGTGCAGAGGAGATCACAAGCGAAAGCGACGATGCTTTGCCGATGGCCTCTTCGTCGTCAGAGATGGAAGATGAAGGGGCAGAGACAACCAAGGACCAAGAGGAGGAGGAGGAAAGTTCATCTCTTCAATTAACTCACACAAGCAGCACAGGCGAAGATATGAGGACGAAAGGACGAGCTGTGGAGTATCAGCTTGCATTATGGGAGAAGTTGCTTGCAATCAGAATACATATGCAACATCTCAACACCACTGCCACTTTGAGTGACCTCAAGGAGAAGGAGGGAGAGGCTGGTAGGTGCCTTGTTTAAATTTGCAGGATCGATGAAATGCACCGGAATGCACGTAATCCGATTGCTGCTAGCTGAGCTGATGCATTATTTGTGTTTGACTAAATATATTTTCTTGTATGACAGGGAAAGCCAAACTGCTAGAACTATTGGAAGCAATGCTTTCATTGCAAGACGCTCTCTACTCTGAGCAGCCAGAGGTCATCACTACTGCTAGTTCTGGTGGAAACAACAAAGGGGGTAGGAGAATGATGTCACAACTATATACAGTAAAGCCGCACACACGTGTAGAGCCACTGTGTATTGACTGACAGCCCTCAGAAAAGTGGGACGGAGAAGTACACAGAAAAAAAGTATGATTGCAGCTATTGACCGGGATGAAAGCGACCGTTCTCCAGTGCAGAAAAGACGAAAACTTTCTTCCAGGGCAGAAGCTGAACAAGTCTTGGCTGGGAACCATGATACGTACAGGAAATTCAGGTAGACGCACCACAACAACAATAAAAGAATGTGCGTACATACATACTTAATATTATTGACAAGCTTTGTTTCGCGATTGCAGAGATGCCGTTCTGTTGAAGTGGTTGGATCGCACTCGATTCGCGACTGGAAAGTTCTCATCCAAGGATTTTTCGGCCTTGGATGGCAGCAGCGTCCTCAACCAACTGGTAATTTTAACGCACTGCATTTTCCGTTTCAAACGAAAACGTGTACATACATACATAATACACGTACTGTACGTACATGAATAAGCAGGAGCCGCACGCATCCTGTCCTGTCCTTTGATTTGATACGATATATGGATGGACCAATTAGGCTACACCAAGGAATTATGGGTACTAGTATTACATTTTTCAAGTGCATTTATTATGGGGAAGGGAAAATGCACTGAAAAAAAAGTCTAACTACCTACGGAGAGAGAGGTCAGTTCGCTCATACTGGTTGTATTCTTGCCTTTACAGCTGACGCCGAACAAACAGTTGTTGGAAGCCACATGTCGTTATCCTGAGAAAGCGTCAGAAGCTCCTGCCACATCCCAGCAGACTGTCTGTGATGACGCCGCTTTTTATGAACAGCTCCTGCGCCAGTTGATCGAGATGAAATCTGCTGATTCGGACTCTAATGAACTAAGAAGGTACCTACAATTTCTTGGTGTTTGGATGTGTGTCTGGTCTCCTATTGTATTTCGTACAGATGGGCCAAACCATTCACCGTGTGATTTACTTAGCCACACGGTTCAAAGGACTGTGATGGCTGTAGTTGTGGAATGTAGCCTAAAATGTATCATCATGACAAATGTTTGCGACAGGCAATGGGAAGCTGTGAAGAAGCAGAGAAGAAAGGCAGGAAAGAGCAAAGGAGGCGTGGACACGCGGGCTAGTAAAGCACGCAAATTGCGCTTCGATGTGCAGCCGAAGCTGGTCAGTTTCATGGCACCGCGTCCATTGGCTGACGCCATATGGACAGAAGAAGTTACTGCTCAACTCTACTCATCATTATTTGCATCTACAAAGACTTGATGATGGATGACAGTTTATGATGTCATAGAAGTGTTTATTGCGTGATCAGGTGCGGTACAAGTTTGGCGGCACCCAATATATTGAACTCTGGGGGAAGAGGATGTAGCGAATAACCGATGTCTTCTGCTTGATTGTGTGCGCACTTTAGGCAGAGCTCATTTTTAGGAGGTCCATGTTCTGTGCGATTCGGCAAGTATTCATAGACAGCACGCGCTGCGTCCGCGAGACCAAAAACAGCACAGAAGATACCTGCAAAACGATGCAAGCGGGTCAAGGTGTACGTGGATTTGGCTATTATATTTCTAGAAGTCGATGCCCAAAAAGGGAAGAAAAACGTGAAGTGAAACGCCCAACCGCGAGGAGGAAGAATGAGGAGGAGCGACCACAGTCAAACGGGAGTTCGAAGGACGTTACGTGTGTTCGTTGCAAGATCCTAACTGTCGATTTCATGCTTCGTTGCATCTTCCTGTCGAATTGTAAAAAGTGAGGAAAAAAAAAAAAAAAAAAAAAAAAAAAAAAAAAAAAAAATACATGCTCGTATCTAACAGGGAGAACTTAGGAAAAGGGGAAGTTTCTGTGCAAATTCCCTATTGACATCTTTTCGAAAGGGTCGACGGTGGATCACCTTCCATCTACGAAGATATGCTTACGAAGCTTCGTCAATGGGCTCTTTGTACAAGCTTCAAAACTTGCGTTCTCTCTCAAAATAGCGATGTCACATTACTTACATTGTGCGTGTATTAGTCGGACTGTTGGTGGAACGCGGAGGAGCTTTCCGTTCCTAGCCATGAAGGGTTCTTCCTACTTGCCGCGTTCAGATTAGCGACGTTGTCCGACGTAGGCCCGAAAAAGTCCGTCGAGAAGGAAAATTTGCCAGATGTGCCGTCCATGGCTGCCCGGATGCTCTTTCGCGGAGGTAACGTCGCTAATCATAACGCGGTATGAAGGTAGCGCTGTTATTGGTGCCGCGTTCATAACGTACGCTGAACGCCAACTTTCATGCTCGGAACAGTGTTTCATGTAGGGTAGCCTGGGGGAAGTCGGACACCGAGCTATTCTCGCTTTCTGGCTCATGACCAAAACAGCGAAGTAGAGTATGGCCAAAGAAAGTTCACCATGTAACTTTGCCCGTGATGCGCAGTTTGTGCATGCAGTTTACAGAATAGGAGTACGTACGTGAAGCATGGACAGAAATCCGTGCTTGTCTACTTTACGCGAAACAGCATTAGTTCCATGGCGAACTCTTATCTTTGCCATCGCCATACTATTGTTACTAACAGAGTCCAAGTTTCTTTCTTCTTGCTTTCTTTCTTGCTTCGGCATTTACTGTGCTCTTTCTTTTATGTTCGTAGTAAACAGAAGAGTTGCAATTGCTGCACTGGAACGCTGCCAATTCCACATTGCTTTTGCAACAGTTCCCACGCACGCATGCACTTACTGCGATCTCAAAAAAGCACGTGTAGCAAATGGCGTACCATTTATTCTGCCCAATATATCTAGCTATCCCCCACTCGATGCTTGAATGCGCTCGTTCTGATGTGGTATATTGTGTACCTGGTAACAGGTGCACGTGCACGGTGGACTGGACTACCGTATTTTGGGTGTATAGCCTGTCCAAAATACATATCCAAACTTGCAATACATCCCTTTTGTCTAGTATAGCCCCTCTGGTAGTAGCATCATCAATATCTAAGTAGTTACGTCTGTACTTAGAAATGGTACCATTTAGTCTGCCCAATATATTGTACTTACCTAGCTATCACACAATTCTGCACTAACATAGTATCTTTTGCTTCTCCTTGCTTCCGCCTTACACTACGTACACAACACGTAGTAGTGCCGCTTTGTGAGAAGGTCCACGAAAGAGCGGGGCAAAGGAAAACGGGCAACACAAACGAAACCTAGCTCATTCGAAAGCGCGTCAAAAGTTATGTAAAACGCGACAATTCCGACACTTCTGCGCTTAACCGTTAGCGAGATATGGCCGCTCAAAGATTCGCAAACTTGAGTTACACTTTTGTCCAACTCAATTTTGGACCTTTCGCGCATAAACGGCCATATCTCGGCAACCAATAGGGGTATTCGCATGCGCTTTTTTTTGTTCAACTCCCCATTCTTCTCGAAATTATATACTTTTTGAACGAGATTTTTAACCCCTACCGTAATCGAGATATTGAGACAAACGTGGTGTAGATTTTTTGAAAATTGGCAACTTTAGGGCCTAACTTTGACTGAAGATTGCCAAGCTCGGCAACGGTGTACAGAGACGGCACCTAGCTCGTTGAATAGCTCAACTCTTGCTCTTTCGAATGGTATATGCCATGTCCATTCCGCTGAAGAAAAGTTTTGAATTACTGTTACATTACTGTTTTTGAATTACAGGCTGTTTTTGTCGAATGTGCGATTTGAAGGTTTAAGGCGGCATTTAAGCGTATTACCGATGCGATTTTTGAAATCTACATCAAATTCTACACCAGGTAGGTTCTTTGGTTTTTTCAATTTCCACAAAAATTTATTAAACAAAAATAGACATTGAAAGGTGGGCAGTTTTGGCGAACTTTTGAGTTCCTTCTGAGTTCAGGGTACCTGTCATTTTGGTGAACTTTTGCAGTACTGAGTGCAACACTTTGACTATTTTGGCCTATTTCGCTTTCAGATAGGCCAAAATCAAAGAACCTACCTTGTGTAGAATTTGATGTAGATTTCAAAAATCACATCTTTAAAACGCTTAAATGCCGTCTTAACCCTTCAAATCTCACATTTGGCAAAAACAGCCTATAATTCAAAATTTTTCTTCAGCGGAATGGACATGTCATATACCATTTGAAAGAGCAAAAGTTGAGCTATTCAATGAGCTAGGTGTCGTCTCTGTACACTGTTGCCGAGCTTGGCAATCTTCAGTCAAAGTTGGGCCCTCATGCTGCTAATTTTCAAAAAATCGACACCACGTTTGTCTCAATATCTCGATTAAAGTAGGGGTTAAAAATTTTCTTCGAAACGTATATAATTTTGCGAAGAATGGGGAGTTGAACAAAAAAAACCGCACGCGAATATCCCTACTGGTTACCGAGATATGGCCGTTTATGCAAGAAAGGCCTGAAAATTCAGTGGTAAAAAAGTGTCACTAAAGTTGGCCAAACTTGAGTGGCCGTAACTTGCTAATGGTTAAGCGCAGAAGGGTCGGAATTGTCGCAACTTACATAACTTTTTACGCGCTTTCAAATGAGCTGGGGTTCGTCGAAATCGGAGATCAGCCGGTTTCAGGTCCCCATACTGGGCTGCCCCGCTCTTTCGTGGACCTTTTCTTATTACCTATAGATCATTCACAGCTTTGGGCCTTTTCTCTCTAATAGTGGCTCTGAGTCTGAATTTATTATGTACGCGACGTTGCGTTCAGCTTGCATCAACAAGTTTACTTCCTTGCTGAGATTGCCAGAAGGCAGGCGGGTGCTTTGATGATCATGCATGCTGGTCAATCATTGCGCCCTTGCTGTGTCATGTTTTGGATACAGCAGACATGCAATATTATGCGCAGTTTTGAGCGTTCTACTTCTGCTACACGCTTATATCTGATGATGATGATGATGCCAGTGGATGGGTAATGACTAATGAGGCTGGAGGGAAGCGCGCAGTTGTGAGTTGGTGGTGCCGCAGTACGTATGCGATGTGCTGTGGCGTATGGAGGTACAGTTTGTATGTACGTATGTGCATATGGATGGCGTAGTGAGCCGCAGGGTTGCCTATTGAGGGAGCTGCAATCAATACACATACATGCATACGTCGTGCTAAATCCTGACTGCGTCGCCGCGCGTGCTCTAACCCGTCTCCGTGCCGGTCGGTGAGGTCTGCTCTCTTTCGCTCTGTCTGCGCCTGCTATTGTACCAGCCGGAGTTGCTTCATTTTTCCCATTCTTCAGTCGTGTTGGGGGCCGCCAGGCAGCGTGCTGCTGCTGCTGCTTCAAGCGGAAGCAGCAGCAGAAGAGGGAGGAGGAGGAGGAGGAAGCTGAAGACTGGCGCTGGATATCGATCTGCATAGCCCGTCCTTCTTCCGCAAGGCGAGAAGCTGATTTTTTCAGGCAGTAGCTACAGCAGCAACCTCTGAGCTGAGCTGCTGGTCGGGCGGGACTCGCAGGCTTCCATCCAGTCAGCTGTCGATAAGCTTACCTCTATCTATCTATCTGCTTCGTAGTCCCAGCAGCTAACGATACGTACGTACGGTAGTGTGCCCTGCGCTCTGCTAATTCAGCATCAGCGGGTATGTACACGTAGAGTACATACCCAGATGTCGACATGCCCACCGCACGTTCTCTCACAGTGATGTGCGCTCTGTCTCTCTCTCTCTCTTTCTCCTTGTGGCGCTTCACTATTATAAGTATCAAATTAAGATTCATTGCGTTTGCGGAGAGATAGGACGAACAGGGAAAAGCATTGACGTCACTCTCGGGCTTTTCACTCGCCTTTTCCTCTGATATGCTGAAGCTTCTGGCTTTGCTGCTGTTTCGTCGCCGTTTTCTCCAAAGCTCTGCTTTGCCCGTGTTCGTGGATGCGGAATTCTTTTCCCATTTATAGGTGTAGATGTAGATGCAACGAAACGCGCAGCGCAGCAGGAAAAAGTTGACGAATCCAATTGTCAAATTATTAGCAGCTTTTCTATTCTTTGACATCATTCACAGATTATAGATACGACTGACGGCCGTGACGTGAGCTAAAGTTGGAAAGTAGGATTAGGCTATTTATGTAGATCTTCAGCAGTAGAGCTCCTGAACGTGCGTAACAGAATGTCGATTGTATATGTACTTGTATATGGGGTATACAAGCGGATAGAGAGATTGAAATTGATGTTTTTACCTTTTCTCCGTCTGTTCTTGCCATAACGTATTTGCTGGTGCATAGCCCCTAGCCTAATGCATAGCCCCATAGTTATGTACTGTATTGTATCAAGCTACCAATGTAAGCTCATGCTCAAGCTGTACCTAAAGAATATGTGCCGGGCTATGCACCGGTAAATACGGTCCCGTTTCGCTTTACTTGCCGTCGATGATGTGAAATACTGCAACTGCTGTCCCATGTGTAAATTGTCTTCCTTCGGGTACCGTACCGTCTACTAAATGGCGCAGTGATTTATTTCTGGGGTAGGAGATAAACTTTTAGTCCGTTCTTTTGTCCTTGAAATTACTTTTTCTTCCTGCTGTTTCGTGGCATTCTGTGAAGCAAATCAGTTTCTTGTTGGAATACGATCCAATTTATCCGGCATTATTGTGCATCGCCCTGCGCGTGTCAGGTTATAACGCTTGGGATTAGGATCCGTTCTACTGTACTCACGTAATAGTACGAGTACGTGTCGAACGCAGTGCAACAGCCCTCCTCATGACAGTCGCTGCCGCTACTTTGCTCACATGTCACATGTTTGTTGGTTATTTCATTAGAATACGTACACACCTGTAGATAAGCGTCCATTGTTGTGGCTTTTGTTGCAGGAATTTTATGTGCGCTGAGTTTCTGATTCTGCGGACTGCAATTGATTTGCGCCATCACATTCCGCAATTTCTCCGTTCTTCTTGCTCTGCCTATTCGAGTATCTGCTTGTACAGTTTGCATATGCAAATCTGCTCAAGCAGTGTACGTACGTCTGGGGGCATGACGAAAACGAGGTGACGCAACTTTCGGTACGACGGATATCTGCGCTTCGTTGCTCATCTCGCTGATCCAATTTGGTAAGTGTACAGTGTACTTCACGTGCTGGGTGCTGGATCTGAAACGTGACTGCTATAGTCTGGCCAATAGCAGTTGGCACCTGAACTCAAGGCGCGTTGCGTAAAATAGATTTACAAATGCGGATTTCTGTCCACGCTTCGTGTACTCCTATTTAGCAGAAGTACATGCAAACTACGCAACTCGCCTTGAGTCCAGATGCCAACTGCTATTGGCCAGACTATAATAGTGTTATTTTGCTTACGTGTAATTTGCGGCATGCTCGTGACGAGTTAATCACAGCTAATTGGTGTATTGTTTTGATGTTAGGCTTCAACGGTGCAGCGGTGGCAGCGAAACTCTGTCTCGCATTGGATCATCTAATTATTCTGCTACATGTGATTTATGCTGTTGAAACTAGCGACTGTCGCTTCATGTTCATACACACGTTTCCCGGGGATCTGCTGACTTGTCTGGGCGGCTGCTCTCTACACATGACGGCTGGTGCAGAAAGTAGAAGAGACAGTGCGCGCGGTTAGTTGTGGATTAGGAGGCCGGCGTTGGCTTGTCGATCGCTGCCTCCGCTATTACGCGCCTCTGACTGACTCTGTTCTGTGTGGGGCCTTTCGCCCTTTCAGCTTCACTCTCTGCGCTGCACACTGCGCCTTTCTCTTGACGTCATCAAGCGACGCTGGCGCTGGCAGCAGTGGCAGTCCTTTTTTGACTCTGCGCCGCGGCTTTCTACTCGCTTCCGGTCCACTGCAACGCAATTCAGCTTCCATCTCTCTTTCTCTCTCTGCTATCTTCCCTCCCCGAAGGCCCAAAATTCATTCTCTACTATTTCTGGATAGAAAGTAGAAACCTGCGTCTCTGCTGCAGCAGGAGGTAAAAAAACGGAGGCGCGGAATAAATGAAAGTCTACCGTGGTGGGGTTCTCATATTTCCCCGTCTTCTTTTAGCTTCTCCTCGCGCTCCCTGCTGCAAAAATGGCTTCAAAAATCAAGGAACTGGTGAGCAAGAATAAACGACGCTACCAGGAAGATGGCCATGACCTGGATCTCAGCTGTATGTAGGCTGCGTTCACATCTGTTTCACACTATCGTGTACATGCACGAAATCGTGAACATCTACAGTACGTAGGTTAGGTTGCTTGCTACATGAGCTGAACCTTTTCTGTTTAGACATATGTGACAACATAATCGCGATGGGTTTTCCGGCTGACAAACTGGAAGGCGTCTACAGGAATCACATTGACGACGTTGTGCGTTTCTTGGAGGAAAAGCATCCCGATCACTACAAAATCTACAACTTGTACGATGCGCTCGTTTCTTGAAACTATTGTACGTTGCACAAGTATCCGATGTAAGCACTCATGTGTGCAGTAAGTAACGGTGTCCTTGGCTTGTGCAGTAAGTAACGAAGTGTCCTTGGCTATGTGGTGTGTCCGGATATTTGCAGATGTAGCAATCGTCCCTACAATTACGCCAAGTTCAAAGGGCGTGTGGCCACGTATCCCTTTGAAGATCATCATCCGCCTGACTTGAAACTGATGCGTCCGTTTTGCGAAGATGTGCACTCGTGGCTCACTCAGCATCCCAGCAACGTTGTCGTCGTTCACTGCAAAGCCGGAAAGGTACCGCTCCATTCTCCAACCCCTACGCTACTGGTTTTGGCCTATATACTATTCTATTGCTACACATGGTCGAAATGTTGCAGGGTCGAACGGGTGTGATGATTTGCGCTTATCTGTTGTACGTGGGCCGATATACTCGTCCAGTTGACGCTCTACAGTATTACGGGGATCAGCGGACCATCGATATGCATGTATACGCTTACTTCGTGAACGTTACGCATGTACAGTATGCGATACACACATACTACAACATACCCCATTAGGTCATATGGGGAACCATGTAAATTCCCTACTTGAAACACGAGGGTCGGTGAAACATCCTACTTGACCCATTTTTTTTATTTTTCCAAAAATGGACCATGGACACGACGCGTCGGATACTTGACCCATTTCCTACTTGATCCATTTTTTTGGCATGAGTCATGTTTCCGTACTCTCGATTTCATGAGCTTTTTTTGGTCGTGGATCAAGTAAAATTTGGAGGTCATTACTTGGGTCTCCTTTTGTCAGACCATGTAGTGGTGCAGTCACTACTTGGTCGGGGTTTTTGAATCTCCCGAATTTACATGGTTCGCTGCCGTTACATTTTTTGTGGACCATGTAAGCGACAAACCATGTATTGGACGTGTGAACCATGTTTTCATACACATTAATTCGCTCACTTTTCCCTTTATTGCATAAATCAGGTTGTATATGCCATTACTATTGCCAACATATATGCAATAGTCAAACAACATGGGTCTGGGTAAATGTTCCGATACATGAAACAGCACCAGAATAGAAGGAACGGATAGAACAGATGACTGCATTGCTGCATGAGTAGCAAAGAATCCTAAAATAATAAGAATTACAACGTATTACAACATGGTCTGAGCGTCCAATACATGATCCGTCGCTTACATGGTCTGAGAATTTCACAGACCATGTAAAATTTACAAGTAAAGGAGACTTCGACCATGTAAAATTTGGGCACAAAAAATGTAAACGACATATCAATGAGCCGTACAAGAACTTTTTTAGTCGCGAATCAAGTAGGCAAAAAAAATTTAACGGACTCGTAAACCATGTTGCCAGCAACTAGATCGAACTTGAATTTACATATTTTGTGTTTCAAGTAGCGAGTTGGATCAAGTAACTGATTTTGCTTTCCGGTATCCGACACGGCGACACATCCTACTTGATCCGCAACAAAAAAAAGCTCATGAAATCGGCCTGGGACTTATTTGTCCCACGCGTGACCTAATGGGATACTACGTAGTACTACATACCCAGTGTCTACAGTACGCACGTGATGGAGAAGATGTATAGGGCGTCTGACCAAGATGCTGACGCATGGATTGTAGAATTCAGAGGCTGTGACAGACAAAGAAATGTGTGCTGCGTGTGTGTTGCAGGGTGTGACGATTCCGAGCCAGAAACGCTACGTGGAGTATTTCGGCTTTCTGCTCAACACCAATGCGTCTTATCGGCGCCTGCCCATGCTGCTTAAGGCCATTCGCTTCCAGCCACTGCCCTCCTGTGACAGAATAACCAGCTCCTGCAGTGAGTACTCTAGTACTACAGACAGGGGTATAGATAGATAGAAATTTGTCAAATTTGTTGGGGCGCAAACCGGAGGTGGCCGTACAATGTGAGACGTTCTCAAAGTCTTCCAGTATAATCTCTAGCCACCAAGTTCCGGTGCGCTAAGATTGCGCGCCAATGTTCTTCGTGTCTATACCCTTGAGCACAGTGCTTATCCTGAAAATTGCATGTACAGTACGTACTAACCTGTGTGCTATGAATGCTGCACCAGACCATGCGATGTGTGAGTGTGGTCTGTTCCATTTTGAGGTCCGTGTTTTGTGGTATATTGCGGCGGTAAACGGGTGTACAAGTCGACGGTGTATGAGCCAGCACGGGGTACGCGAAGCTTCCTCATGGAGCTCACAGAGAGGGTGGAAATCGCCGACGACGTTCGCATTGACTTCTATAGTCGACCCAGTTGGCTGCAGAAAAGAGTGAGCTAATCAATAGGCTGACCGCAAACGGCTTGACTGGCCTATCTATATAGTACCTATTGTCGGTCCATTGAGAGCATGCGGAGTAATCTCAAATCGCCCAAGACCTTTTCACATGGAATGCAGCAATAAGCCGGAAATCTCCGCAGTCTTTCGGTGGACCGACTATGGACTGAATAGTTGCTTGATACTATGATGATGACGAACGCTGTCTGTGCATATACGTATGTACAGTACGAAATAACTGTACCTTTTTATGTACGTACATGCAGAAGTCGAGTGGTTGTGTTGCAGGAGAAGATGTTTCATTTCTGGTTCAATACGTTCTTTGTGTGCCAGCCGGGCTGCAGAAAGCGGAAAGTGGGTGGCCACAAGTCAGATCCGTCTCTGGTGGCCACCGCCGGCTCTTCCAGCTCCAGCGTCTGCTCAGCAGCTAACGGGTATCTTATGCTTCTTTACTTACAGTCCTTTGCGGCCTCAAACAAAAGGTCTCCCTCATCATTATATGAGACGAGAGTACCAAAGGTCGCCGGCTTTTCAAAAGACTGGATTAGGGAGTTTCAAAACCAGAGTTTACGGGTCATTCAGGCCCCTGATGGAATCGCGTAGAAAATTCGAAATGGATTTCTACTGTACAAAAGATGGCGAGAAAACCATTTCAAATATTTCTTTACGTTAGCATTTTAAGAGTCTGATATCTTGTATAGCTGCCTCCATTCAGGAGCACGTACGATAGCATGTGGTATGTTTGATTTGACTTTTCAGTCATGTTGCTTGCAGCAGTGAGAATTCGTCTCCTGCTGCAACGGACGCGGCGTCTTCGTTTCTTCTTCGCTGGGAGGAGGGGGAGGATGAGCACCGTCATGAGCTTATTCTGGACAAGTCAGAGCTGGACAGAGCCTGCAAAGACAAATCGCATAAACTCTTCCCTTCAGACTTCACCGTAAGCGCATATGTACGTAGAGTACCTGCCTGTCTTCTCTAAATTTGGTGTGCAAGCCCGCCTGTCCGCCGTATTGTTTTGCACCGTGCCTTTGTAGACCTCTGTATTATATGGACCTACGCAGCGGTCCACGCCGCTGTAGAAAGTACGGCGCGCGCGTGTAGACAGTTGCGAAGACACTGATTGATTGATTGAGTCATGTAATCCTAGAGAAAAGGAAGGGGGTGGGGCGGGGCTTTTTTCTCTCCATGAATACATGACTCAATCAGCGCCTACTATCTACGCACGCGCCCTACTTTGTACATGTAGGTCCATATAAATACAGAGGTCTACCAAGGCACGGTGCACATCGATACGGTGGACTGAGGCCTGCTACGTACGAAATAATGTACAGGGTGGTTTTTTTCTCCTATACGATTTTGATTGCCAATTTCAACAGGTTACCCTGCACCGATTTCGCTCAAATTTTACCCACATATTTCCGAGCGTTTACCATTTACTTGGTAAAAATTTCGAGTTAAAATGCTGCACTGGTAGTGAGAATTTTCTCTTCCTTTCAAAATTGCAATTTCGAGCTGTTTCAACCCATTTTTTTACTGCCAAATGATTGAATACCTTTTTTTTGGAGCCCAACGGCTCTTTCCTAAGAGCAAAATAATTTCAGCAAGATGGAACCTAAGCCCTAAACAGCCAAAAAAACATTGACAGCGTTGGTGACATTGCTTCGAGATTGTCTCATTTCTCATCAGTGCTGCTCATGCCTGATCAGTGCACTGCATCATCAGCTGATGAGCCATAATCACCAGATTTGGTGACTCCCGAAATATTTCTGGGGGTGTAGAGAAGAAAAAAGGTCTAAAAGGACGAATCCAAAGCCGTTTACCATTTGAAAAAATGCAGCAGTGCCACTTGCCATGATTTCCGAAGTTGTGATGAGAGAATTGTAGCAGTAGTCAAAAATTATGGTGAAAATTGTGATTTCATGTTCTCTGCTGTATTTCTCACTACCAGTGCAGCATTTTAACTCGAAATTTTTATCAAGTAAATGGTAAACGCTCGGAAATATGTGGGCAAAATTTGAGAGAAATCGGTGCAGGGTAACCTGGTCAAATTGGCAATCAAAATCGTATAGGAGAAAAAACCACCCTGTACATAGTCAGCTCACTGAGAGAATGCGGAAATATCCGAAGGGAATACTTTTTGCCCGAAATGCTTCAATTTCATGCCGAAATATTTTACTCGATAAAGCCATCCACGACTTCGGAAATCTCATCTCGGTTTGTTCGCTCTGAACACCGATTATTAGTATGTAGGCCTACAGTATGTACGACGCTTATACCGGGTGTTTCACGAAAGCTGTAACCTCTAAAATGCTTATAACTTCTGATCCAATGCACGAATTTCGACCAAATTTTTTTAATAAAAACTTGAAGACATACCAGACAAGCATGCAAAATTTCATTAGCGTACATACACTATTAACGAACAAACAAGCGACGCCTTTTCAGGTCCTATTTTTTCGATGTGCCCGCCATTGTTTTCCAGCACTTGTGCAGCTTCTTCAAAACTCCAAATAAGACTCTTTTCAAGCACGTTCATAGGGATGGCGGCAATATTCCCTTTATGTTTTGGCATTGCATGCTGCAGAAGTCCGAATGGATGCTTGAATGGAGCGATCAGCACATTTTTTTCCTTATGGACTTCAAAAATTGAGCGCTTTTCACGCCACGGCCGATTTTGAAGCTCAATGTTTGAGGCTTCATAATTCTATTCCTACTTAAGACCCACCAATGAAATTTTTCATGCTTGTCTGGTATGTGTTCAAGTTTTTATTAAAAAATGTTGCTAAAAATTTAAGCATTGGTTCAGAAGTTATAAGCATTTTAGAGGTTACAGCTTTCGTGAAACACCCGGTACATACATACCAATGTACGTTGTACGCATTGCAGGTTCGAGTGTACGTGGAATGTTTATCGGCGGAGCGGGGTCTGCGCGCGTCTTCCTCTGCTGAGCGCCCGATGAGCAGCAGCGTTCCGTACGGCGGCGAAGGCGCTTCCTTGTTGGCGGTGGCGTCGACTGCATCCTCCTCCTCCTCCGCCAAGAGAGAAGGCGGGGGGAGGAGGGCGAGCGGTCAGGGCCAGCGAGGCGCCGCCCTGTCTCTGGGTATCCTGGAGCAGGAGCAGCAGTCCAGCGTGCATTTCTCCAGCGACAGCGAAGACAATAGCGACGAGGAGTCGGATCAGCTGCCGCTGATGGAGAGGCGAGGAAGCGTGCAGGTGGTCACTTCCGCAAGAGGAGGCGGAGGAGGCGACAACGGCGGCGAAGAAGAGACGCTATTGGACGCGGCCACGCGGAGGTGGAAGCTGGGCGAAGACGCCGCCGCCGGCCAAACTGTTCCCACTGTTCACGCTTCTTCCTCGAACAATCGTCCACCTCCGCTGGCAGGAAAGGCGAAGAATAAGTTCGGGTTCTCGGGTTTCAGAAGGGGCAGTATGCCCAGTTGATACCTACTACTACTGGCGCTAGTCCCGCCTCCTATCGACTTTCTTTGCGTAAATTAAATTGTGCTGTAGTTTGGCTGGTGGCATCGCAGTGATGTACTATTATATGAGATGGATAGAATATGGCGATGTACTGAGTTGTGCTCGGATAGGCCTCATCATTGCCAGTGTTATTGTACTACAGGAAGAGATGATATGTAGTAAGACAAAAGTTCGGTATTGTCTGCCAATGCCAAAACTAAATCGATTGTTGACAAATGACTCGGGGCTGCTGATTGATCAGCATTTTCTATGTAGCGAAACTATTTCAGAGAACTGTGTTGTGTTCCAGAGTGTTTGTGAATGCAGTTGATGGTGTTTGCTGTGGGTATGTACGTACATACGTACGCCAGGTGGGAAGGTTTATACGGTTGACGTTAACTTGTAATTGTACAATAAAGTAAGCCAGATGCTTGACCAAATATGACAACTGAGTATAAAATAATTAGCGTGTGTACGAAATAAGTAAAGTTCAAAGAGGTGGTGAGAATGAGAATAAAGTTGTTCATGAAGTTGACGGCTTGTTTCTGCTGGCTTTCTGCATGCTGACAAACTCTGACTATTGTGCGGGCTGCTTTTTCGCAGGAAGTAAAAATTTTTAGCAGACTGACTACTGGCCCTCATTTTGATAAACCGACCGTTGACTCTTCCCCTTTGCTCAGCCCAGCTGTATGACCGCTCGGTAACTGGTACAACAGCCGGGGGAAGAGAGGAAGTAGCAGGGAACGCGGGGATCATTTGATTTGAGTAGCCGGATGGTGGAGTTATGTAAACAGGTGGCAGCTGGTCAGCGCCTGCTGCTGCTGGTTAGATTTTCCCTTTTCCTTTCTCTCTCTTCTCTTTCGCCTCATCAAGAATGAAAGCCACTGCCAATCGCGTGTAGCTTTATGAGCCCCGAGGGAGACTAGGCTGCTAATGCGTTGAAAACAGGTGTGGGCGCATGGGAGCCTTAGGAAAACGGTGAAAGCCATCATCTGGCTTGCTGCTTTTCATTACCGCTTCCCCACTGAGAAAAGTCGACAGAGATCAATATCCCGCAAAGCCCCCGCTCGCACCAACTGCGGCCAGGATATTAGGATCATATGGCACCGCACCGCGCCACCATACATACAGTAGTAGGAGCATAAAACATCTGGCATACCAGAGCAAAGCAGGCGCTTCTTTCTCTTCTCTCTCGGCCTCATTCCGTTCCGTGCTTGCTTCCTACTATCGGCTCGGTTCAATTATCCCGTTTTCAGCCGCCGGCCGCCGGGCTCTCTTCTCTCTTCAGTGGATGGATGCCCACTGGGGAGATTTGTTCATAGGCTGGAGCGACAGCCGAGGCCGAGGAGAGAGGAGGAAACACAGCTGTCACCATTCCTGGCCAGGCGCGAAAACACTAGAAGCAAGCAGAAATGAATGATGGCAGGCGCACCACCAGCAGAACACACAGACACGAGGAAAGCACTTCCTATATGTAATGAACAGTTTGTACGAATGCGCCGTTTGTGCCAAATGCGCTTGTATGCCGCGGTGTATTCATGGTGTAAGAGCGAACGGTGCTTCCCTTTACTTACCCTCCCTCCTCATCTCTCAGCCACCGCCGCGGCGAAATTGCGGTCGGTGTTTCGGCACCAGCTACTGTAATCCTCAGCTGAAAAGATTGAGTGAGATGTTTAGTCAGGAGGAAAAAAGAAAAGGCGAGCAATTTCTCTGTCCTCCACCTCCTCCGCCCTTTGCATACGTATGCGTACGTTCTAACAATGGAGTATAGCACAGATTATGTGACCAAGTATCCTGCCTGGTCTCCTCAAACCCTCGAGGAGAGGACAGCACAGGGGCACGGTGGAACAATGGGCGGCTAGAGTTCCTCCCAGCTGGATTAGTGCGAAAAGACTGACACACCTGGGATTGTGGGGCCCCTTGAATAAACATCACTCTCTCCTAACCCCCGCCGGACAAATCGGCCCCCCGCCCGTCGACGCCGACGCTGACAATGGCGGGCCCTGTAAAGGAGGTGTCTGGGAGGCGCCGCTCTGGCGGCTTCTCCCCAGATGTTCTGAATGCCAATAGGCGAGCTGACCTTGGGTAGGCAAACATCTGAAAAACTTCACTCCTCTCTCCTCCACCTTCTTCTCCTGCATTTTTATTGCCGGCCTCGAACTGAGGAGGAGAGAAGAGGACGCTCCCGATATTCAAGGATACGACACAAACGACATACGACCGAAACCAAAACGCGATAGATAGGTATCGTAGTCGTCGTCGGACGGACGAACAGCGCGTTGTATACGCGCAAACATACACAGGTGTGCCTCCCTCCGCCTACCGCTCCTGCTGATGTCGTCGCGTTGGAGTGTCGGCCGAGTAGTAAAAATACGGGCCGACACGTAAATAACCCTCTTTTGCTCTGGTCGGAGACGCTGCTGTCGAAACCAAACAGAAACAGATAGATAAGCACGGAGCAGAGCCTTACTATAGGATGCAGGCCTACGTACGTATGTACATGTACGTATATGTAGGGGGCTCAGCTGGGCCGCCTTCTGTCCCCAAACAAGGAAAAACCTGCGAAGCAAAGCAGCAGATGACGACGCAGTTATGTACTCGTATAGTGTGTGTACATACATATACATAAGCGTACATATGTGAAATATCGGCAATACGCACACATGCGCTCGTGTCATGTGCATACTGCAATCAGCACAGATTCTGTCAACAATATCGCCCAGAGAAACATCCACCCACCCATGTATGCATATGGCTTACAAACCGCACTATTCATAACTGTCTTTTCACTTTCAGTCTCCAACACGCTTCAATAAAACATAGCAACAGCAACGTCAACGGCACAGAAGCGCACAGAAAGAAACATCCTGACACACGTAAATGCGAACAAACGACGCAATATGCGCACCGTGGCGAAACAGATTAGTACACTCCATTGATTGCAAGATCAATCTCACAAGATAGCACGAAATATCTTGGGTATGATAAAAATATTATAATTACAAATCCTCCATAAAAAGCAGTGTCGCAGAGCAAGAAATGTCTCATGGAAGAGCAACAAAACCGTTCAGAAAATAGGCAGATCAAACAGAAGAAGAGAGTACGGATTCGTCTGTCAACATAGAGACATTAGCATAATCCTGGTTCAAAAATATTTCACTACGAGTACAGTACACCTAACCTAACCTACTGCTGGCCATGTTGCAAGCAGCTGCCCAGCGAGCCGTCATCTTTCCGTCACCCTTTTCGCTTTGGATTCAGCTACGATTGTCTCGTTGAGCATCTCCGCGCATTCCTCCACCGTGTACTCTCGTGCATCCGCCGAGTAATCTTCGCCGACCATGGCCGCCAAAGCCAGTATGTACTTGCAGGCAATGCGAAGGATGGAGAGTTTGGACAGTTTCTGATCGGGCGCCAGACTCGGCAGCAGTTTGCGAATATTCTCGAAGGCAGAGCCGATGGTGTGCACGCGGGTGCGCTCCCTCGCGTTCGCCTCCACTCGTCGCTCTCGCGTCATGTTCTTGTAGTTGCGACGCACTTTGTTGCCGGTGACGGGATTGATCACGAAATTCAGCGGACTCGGATCGATAGTTTCTATCGCAGAAGCTCCAGCCGCGGCCGTCGCTCTCTTCGAGTTGCTGCCGTCTTTGCCGCCGCTGTGCCGTTGTGACTTGGAGGGAGAAGTGTTGACACTGAACGAAGTTGCAGAAGATCTGTCGCGGCAGGTGAGATGCTCTTTGGACCCGAAGGATTGCGGTAGCTGACTGTTGTTTGCCGCCGTACTGCTGGAAGCAGCAGAAAGAGAAGCGGCGCCAGATGAGGTCGAAAGACCGAGGCCCAAGACGCCGTTGAGATTCGCAGCGGCTGCTGCCGCCATCATAGGAAAGGGTAGGCATGGAATGGCGGATGGAGGGAATAAGGCTGCTGCAGGAGCAGTGGACGGAATGCCGCCAGCACGAGGAAGTAAAGCTGCCGCCTCCAATAGGGCCCTCTGCTGCCAGACGGTTGGCGACGAGAAGGCAGAGTTCACCAGTCCACTGTTCAATGCGCGCGGACCAGACGGTATTACAGTTGGGGACGGATGAGTCACCATCTTGTC
This sequence comes from Epsilonema sp. ZAB3_2, assembly GCA_030247985.1. Taxonomy (NCBI): domain Eukaryota; kingdom Metazoa; phylum Nematoda; class Chromadorea; order Desmodorida; family Epsilonematidae; genus Epsilonema; species Epsilonema sp. ZAB3_2. The sequence goes on from JASAMW010006138.1 coordinate 33,053, forward strand.
GGCGATGTGGTGATGATTGGCGGATGAAGTGGCTGTGGTGCAGGAGGATGACGGATGATCTTGACTGCTGCCAGTTGGACTGACGCTGGCGGCTCCGGTCGTGTCCGAAGGCGAATGCGTCTCTTCCTCGGAGCTGGCGCCGGATGTGACCGTAGTAGTTGTTCGCCGCTTGCCATCGCTCTTGGGCGCTCGACTCCGATTCGGCAGGCTGAAATCCATCGGCTGCTCTCCACCGACGTCCGTCTGCAGTTTCGTCAGTGCCAACTCCAGTCGGCCACCAACTGCCACGTCTGTCTGCAATGAACTGGCGTCCACTGGCCCGTGAAAGCGTTTCTTCAGTGGCAAATTCGGCGCTATTGCACAACTCCGCTGCTGCTGCTGCTGCTGCTGCTTCTGCTTCTCCGCCGCCACCGCTTCCACTACATTCTGAAGCGATTTCCGTTTTCTGCTGCCGCCGCAACCAATCGCTGTGGTTCTGCTTCGTCCTTGGCTGCCGACGGCCCCAGAAGAATTCACTGGCAATGCAGCAGTGATGGCAGCAGACATTCTGTAATTTGGGGCACAAGGAATGGAATAGGAGCAAACGAATAAGGGTGCAGAGTAGTGTCTGTCGGTGGCAGAAAGCTATCGTAATCCAGTTGTTTGAGCTGCGAGAGTACGTACGTACGTACACGTATCGAGTGTGTTGGGTGACGAACCAGCCAGCTGCGCTTCAACAGAGCGGCGAGAGGAAAGATTGAAATTCTATTACGGCGTCAGTTTTCAGATGGCGACAGGTGTTCGTGTGTGGCCGTCTCTCTCTTTCTCTTCTCCTCCTCTTTGGGAATTGCAACGCGTTTATCAACGTCCAATACGTACTACGTACAGTATGTACGGTACGGGAGCAAAAAGTATTAGGGCGGCGCAAGGAGGAGAATGATGAGGAGTCTGCTCGCTCTTTCTCTTCCAGGTGGCGAACTGAAGAAAATAAGGAGGGCGAGCGGCGGCCAGTCAAACTTCTTTCTCCGGGCGATAAGGAGAGGAATAGGCAGGCACAGTAGTAGCACAGGTGCGCGCCGGGCCGGCTCGTCCGTCGTCAACAACACACCACTAACCAGCAGCAGGCAACAAAACAGAAACAGCCGGCAACGAGCTGAGAGAGAGAGAGAGAGAGAAGCAGTAATGCTCAGCCTATTCGCGCCTCTCCGCTACTGCGGCTGATAGGAAGACGAGGCGTATGCTCAGTATGTATGCTGAAGGGCGGGCAGAAAGCGTGAGTGAGTCCAGATGTTCCTGATGGTGTTGTGAAAAGAGGAGGATGCTCAGCACTCAGCAACCACACCACACGACAGACAGCCACAGAGAGCAGAGCAGAGCAGAGAGAGAAAGGCCTTCTCTAATGATTTCTACAAGGCGCGGAGCTGACAGTCGTGTAAATTATTCCAGATGGCGGGACTCCTCGTCTGTCCTGGGGCCTCCCAAGGCCATCCACGGCAACCGCACAGCACATCTCACACACACAGAGAGCGAGCAGGCTGAACAGGAGGAGAGAGAGCGAGAGGAGGCAAGGACGATGGCGGGCGGGCGTAATTGCAGGCGCTTCCAGCCAGTAGCAAGCCCAGCTGAGCCGAGCCCCTCTTCATTTCCAAAGACACACACACACATGCGCACACACACAATTTCCACCCGCGGCGAAAGAATACAGCAGCAGCAGTAGAGAAGCGTCTGCTACTGTATGCGTCCGTATGTGTGATCATAGCCGAAGCATCTTTTCCCCGCAACAGCCTTCGCCTGATGCATCCTCCTCTATTTCCTCATTTTACCTCCTTCCTCATGTAGGCATGCGTCAGATGAAGGCTGGAGATGACGTGAAATACGGACAAGGATGCTGGGGGGTGCATGTGCAGTCGCATGTTTCTTTCTCTTCTTTTCGGATGCATCCTCCTTTGACTGATTCGACCCGAAGTTCCTCACTGCACAAGGTCAAACTCGGCTGCCACTGCTCTGAAGGCAGACAGGTGTGACTCGTTTTTCTCTCACCCCACGTGCACCTTGCAGACCGCATGTGAATTTAGACAGAGATGCTGGCTGGCTGGCTGGCTGCTCCCGACAATAGTAAACACGCCACCACCAATACCTGCACACGCACAAACACACGCGTATATGTACTGTACGTGCGCATAAGGTAGCTATAATAGGGTACATATGAAGAGGTGTCGGTACGTATACAGCAGTAGTGTGCGGATGCCTCCGCCGAAAAAGGGAGCAGATGCCAATCGATGATAAACCAGACGGCTGGTTGCTAATAAAGAAAGCTAATTTTACTGTTCAAATAAACGTATACACACAACACATGATACGACGTACATTTCAAGCACGTACACACACATCACATCACGCAGGCACAGTACTCACTCCAAAAAGTAATAAAGTCTATCGTCTGATAAAGCTGAAGCACAAGCACAGAGCAAATATCGAGCATAACGTTATCAAATAGAGATACAGCTGCGGATAACGCCCGGGCAACCATAAAACCACCAAGTCCAAGCTGACTTCAGTTTTTGACTGATCTGTAACAAAGCGTAGCACACGAATCATTCAAACTGATGCCTCCGTTTTCCCCTATCTTGACTGGATGGAGATACAAACCATTTTATTACAAAGTTTATCGAACGATGATGTACGTTCTTTCCTACATGGCTATAGTACCAGTACCTATACAATAGCCTACGTACAAACGCGTGTATTGCACCTTCGGGTATTCCATACATGTAGTACAGGGTGTCTTTTTTCTCATGGATGATTTTGATTGCCAATTTCAACAGGTTACCCTGTACCGATGTCGCTCAAATTTTGCCCACATATTCCCGAGCGTTTACCATTTACTTGATAAAAATTTCAAGTTGAAATGCTGCGCTGGCAGTGAGAAGTACAGCGGAGAAAATGAGATCACAATTTTTCGCTTTTCCCTACTATTCCTCTCTATTTTTTCCTAAAATATAAAAAAAATTTTTTTTTTTTTTTTTTCCCTTTTTTTTTTTTTTTTTCTCTTTTCTTCTTTCCCCCCCAAAAAATGGGAATTTTTTTTTTTTTCCCTCCCCTTTTCCCAACCACCACCCCCCCCCCCCCCCCCCCCTTTTTTTTTTTTTTTTTTTTTTCCTTTTTTCTTTTTTTATTTTTTTTTTTTTTGAAAAACCCTTGGTCCAACAACTTTTTTTTTTTTTTTTACATAAAAAAAATGAAAAAAAAATATTTTTTTTTTTAAAAGAAGAAAAATACTTTTTCCCTTACAACATTTCATCTTCACTTTTTTTTTTAATAAATAAAAAATTTCGTAAATATGGCAAAAATATAACACAACCCACAAACACTTTATAATTAAAAAAAAAAATAAAAAAAAAAAGTAGGTATGTAACGAGGCGTACGGTGGCATTCATTCAGTCTACATACGAACATTCGCGTACATACTTTTGATGATATTCCGTATCTATCTACCGGTGTACAAATTGAGGGGTCTAATGAAGGGTTATACACTGGGGATATACATTGGGCTATACACACACCCGGTAAATAATACGTTGGGCAGAAATACAAATGTTACGTACCAACACTGATGACGCCGTAACCCATTCGAGGTTCTCCCATTCGGTAACTGCAAGTCGGGACTTGAAACTCGAGGATTTTCGCTTGCGAAGGAGACACAGCACCAGGATCAGAAGAAGAGAAATACTGAATGGAAGGAGGAGATGAGGCTAATAAGCTCACGCCCAACAGCCCAAAATATGCATCCGTTTGACTAGTCATATTCACCGGATAATACGCATCAGACTCCTCCAAGGACGAAACAGCATAAAAAGCAAGCTGAAGCAAGAAGCACACAAATTGCACTGTACACGTACAGTACAATCAAAAATGCATAATGAATCTGTATGCAAGAACTATCAATACATGCATATCTCTACGCGTTAAAACTGTATCTTGTACTTACACGATGGGAATGACCAGATACGACCAGCACAGGACTAGTAACGTGCAGCAGCTGGAAACATTTGGACATTATTGTTCCATACTACATACGAACGTTAAATAATCATTCGTATTGTCATTGTGCATACGTATGCAGATTTACCGAGTCTGGATTTCCTCCGTAGTATGGCAGCTGAGGTAAATGACTAAACAGAACGTTGAATTCTGCTGAATCGGGCCTCGAATTAACTATAGCACCGTCAACGATCTGTAAAACCAAGATAGAATATTGATACAGCCGCCGGGATTATGTACATTACGTGCAACGTACAAAAGGCAGTATTATGGGGAGACACACACAGACATACCGCATGTACATTATCATATATAATCTTCCTCCATTACTTTCTGAAAGTTTATCCGTGGAAAGAGCTGGTACAAGCGCAAGGTGACATCATAAAAGTATCTTAGAAAGCGCTCCCGTTTCATTGGCTTTATTCTTTCAGGCCACTCGCCACCGATATCATTGTCACCACAAAGGAACATTCTCTAAAAAAATAATCCATTACACCTGCACATACCAAATGTACCTATGTACGATTTGCATAGAAGAAAGGCGAAGGAAGACATCACACTGTACTTGAGTAGACTTGGCAGACTGGAAGACCCAATCAAATCTGCTCAAAGTCACCATAAATTCTGCATCAGACCCAATGCTTCCTTCATCGAAAAGGTCGCCAAGGAAGACTATAAGATCAGGCTTCACTACAGATGTCACCATTTCAAAGGTTTTTGCCAAATATCTGTACACAACAAAATGCATCTGCACGCAACCGACATATAATTGTGCCAGTTGTGCCATGTACGTACATACCTCGGTATATTGCAATTACTAAAAAAGCACATATTCCAGCCGTGCGTAGCGTACATACCTGTCAGAGTCCCATCGGCTGAATGGACCAATCATCGTGTCTTCATTTTGATATCCAATCAACTGCGGATCTGCCACCAATAGAATCTTTCTCACTCTCTCGGAAGACTCGTGAAACTTCGGCCACTTCCAAGACGCAAGAAGGTAAGAAATCCATTCGTTCCACATAAATACGGCAATCAGGACTGCCAAGATGTTGCGGTGAAGTGGAAAAGGCCGATTTCGACCCAAACATTTCCTCATAACATGTGATTATGCAGGGCATGAGGTAGTCGAAAACGTGCAGCTTCCTCCTCTTTCAGCAGGCCAGACCGTATTTTTGTTTTTTCAGAAATATAAGCTTAAGTTATTTTTCAAAGTACCATCGTTTTTGTCGTCAAAGAGCACTTTTCTTCGTCTTTTTTGCAACTTTGTAGAAAGTGTTATCAAGTATGTGCAAAAAATGCAATCAACGCTGGAATTTTGGTTGCTATGGGGACAGCGACGCTTTTGCGCCTTCATTGTGCCATAAAAATTGTCACCGAAAATCATTCTTTGCTGCTGCTTCATTTTCAGAGTGACCGACTATTTTTCGGTGGCCGAAAGTTCAAGAACACAGGAAAGATGTCATTCCGCGAACTCCGCAGTAAGTGGACGCAATATTGTTCATCATAAAAAAGTGAAGTGACATATCAGACAAATTGATGTCAGTCAATTGATTGCCATCTTTCAGATTTTACGGAGATGCTCAGGGCTCTGGGATATCCGCGAATTATCTCTATCGAGAATTTTCGAACCCCAAACTTCAAGCTTGTAGCTGAAATCCTTGTTTGGCTATTGAAAAGGTAGGCTACGCGTCCCTAACTTTACTTTTCATTTCATGAAGCAATGTATCGCTTACGTAAAATGTCACTATCATACTGTTTGGACAGGTACGATCCGGATAGCGACCTGCCACTTGTGCTCGATACGGAGCAAGATCGAGTTATTTTCGTGAAACAAGCAGCTCTTTTCTTGGTTCGTGGTAGGACGAGTGAGTCATTCACTTTTGTACACACGGCCCAGCAAGGAAGAGACAAACATGCCGCAGTAATTTGCAGGTGCAGAAGGCGAGATTCAAGGTGAACCCGAAGAAATTATATCAGGCTGACGGATACGCAGTGCAAGAGTTGCTCAAGATTACCACCGTACTCTACGACGCCACCAGACAAAACACCTTCACTGCTGAGGCTGAAGACGACACCTACGACAACTCTGTGAAAATTTCTACCATCGCCAGCGGCATACAAGCAAAAGTAGCTGCTGCGGTTTCTCATCGCAAATAAAAATGGGCAACAAAACACTTTTTGCGTTTCAGCTGAGCGAGCTGCGCACTTCTCGCCAACTGGCAGCAGAAATTCCAGAAAAAGGAGCGAGTCTCCATGATCTCCTGTCCAAGGAAGTGGATTTAAGAGTATGGGCTGCAGCAGTGGGACAGAGACTGGGTGGTCTTGTCTCTACTCTCTAGAGTTCACCTCGACCTCACCCTGTCCTATTGTACAAATTTTTTTAGGAGCAAAGATCGACAGCGCTTGCCCGATCTCTCGAATTGAAAGATGTTGAAAAGAGTTTGAGGGCGTCCATTAGAGCTGTGGAGGTATACAGTAGCTCGATCTCGAGCTGTGGAGGCTGATACCTGATATCTCGAGCCACAGTCTGTAATGTAAACATGAATATGTTTCTGTGTCCAGGATGAAATCAAGCAAACCTTGCATAATCTGAACAACATTTCATCGGATGAAGCCAGCTTGGACTCTAAGATTGAGAAGAAGAAAAATGAACTCGAACGACAGCAGAAAAGATTGGCTCAACTTCAAGTATGATCTGGATTCAACACACGTAGGCTATTTACCTTGCAATCAGCAAAACTGTTGTGAAATGTGGAGCACGTTGCAGGTCGTTCGTCCAGCATACATGGACGAATATGAACAACTGGAGAACCAGCTAAAGAATCTTCACGCCATCTACGTGCAGAAATTTCGAAACCTCACCTACTTGGAGGAAGCACAAACTGAACACGACAAAGCTGAAGCGGAGAGAACAATGGTATACGATCTGATCTGGCACGCTGCCACAGAATATGATAAGATCGCAAAATAAGGCGAGATGCTTACTTGTTTGCAGGAAGCCGAAACATCACTACGTAAAATGGCAGCCAAAATGCGAGAAGAAGAGCGGATAAAACAGGAGGCAGCTGTGAAGTTAGACTCGATGATGGTAGATGCTGGAGACTTGTCAGATGACAAGGAGCCAGGTAAGTATGTACATCCTAGACCGACACAAACAATTTCGCGCAAAGAGCACACGTGTGATGATGTCATTCAGCTGGCCCCAAGGTGTACGGAAATATCACTGGAGCCGGGTTGAGCGATGAGGAAGAGGAAGACGAAGATGATGACAGTCTTCTCAGTGAAGATGATGATGACTCTGGCCCAGTAAGGCGCACTATCCATCCACCCACCTCAAAACTAAATTCGTTTGACATCAAGAACGCTTTTTTCTTCAATAAACAGATCGAGACAGCCGTTGGACGGGCAGGAAAGCGAACGCAAGAGGAGCCAGAAGAGGACGATGACGCCAGTGGAATGATCAGCGACGATGGCCCAGGGCCAATACTCAACGCTGAACCGCACGCTACAGCAGTGGCACCTGCAGCTACCGTGACACCCAACAGCAAACCAGCTGGAGCAACTCCAGTCCAGCCAGTTCCACAAGACAGCGATGAAGACTTTTGATAAAGTAGTACGTAACAATGAGGTGAATCTGTATGCGAATTATCCATCATAATTTTACATACGTACGTACATATCACGTACGTACCACTGAGAGATATCAGAGCAATAACACAGGATTGACCTACGGAAGTGCACTTATGTACACTGCATATATTACGTGCGTAAACTCGTCGACAACAAAGCAGTGCAACGATAAACGTGAATAAAGCAACAGACAACATTGGGACATGACATTCGTACATGATTGATAATTCATTTCCGAGATTGTCCAATCAACAAGACTGACTGTAAACGCAAACGACTACGGCTACTCTATCCAAGAAATCACACCATTCAACACGATTATGCCCACGGCGAGATTACTGGATGGAAGCAATATTATGCTTGTATGTAAGTACCTGAAGGCGAAAAAGGTGATTTTCGGACTAGCACCATGGAAAGACGAGCTTGATCGACAATACTCCTTCTCATCAGTCTCCAGCCACAAGGGTTGGGTTCGGAGTGTACATAGTGAGCTTGCTAGGATTCTCGCCCGGCATTTCGCTATCCAACGCTGCTATCTCATCCGGGTGCGCTGAAATTGTAGACAGGCGCTATCAAGTGAGTGTAAGAAGATCCGCTAGCTACCAGCAGTACATACATACACCCATGTACGTACTGTTACGAACTTACAGAATATACATAAGGTGAAAAACATTCAGGAATGGAGACACTCAGACTCAGACTGACCAATGTAATCCGGCTTGGCCTCTTTCTTGCAGACCATGTAGAGCGGACATCGTTCCCAGCAGCAGCAGATGGATACGCCAAGTACTATCAGCACGCACAGCAGCACTACACCCACAGCGATGCCAACACCCAAGCTTAAAACATCGCAACAAATTCGACGCCTAAAGTATACGACTGGTTTTTTTAAACCGTATAATTGCTCTTACGCAGTGGAAAGCTGGAAATCTGGCTCCCTGCAGCAGCTGTATTTAGGAGGTTGGCAACATTCCGTTGCGGATGTCTCCTCAGCTTGCAATGGGCAGTGATAAATGGCCACGTAACCATTCGGACCATCCACGCCACCGCATTCCGCTGCTAAACAACGCGTGCTTCTGCTCACCGTGCCTCGACATGATGGGATACTTGTGCGGCTCAGGGTCAGGACGTCAGATTGCAGGCATGTACTATGCAGTACCTACGTACACGGTCAATAAACGGCATGTCTCACCATATGAAAAGTCAGCAAGTGTCAGGAAGGCAATGACCAACAGTAGACACAGTTGATGCAATGAGGCCAACATCTCTTGAAGATTCTTCTATGTAGTTACCCGTGGTCTGCATCCACCTATTTTCAAATACGTATGCATCATTATCCAGCAATATGGACACGTATCACACTGTTGTGTCGTACTGACAGCAACCAATGAACATGAAGTACAGCAGACTTTGCTGGAGCAAATTCATAGGCTCAATGGCTGTCACTACCAATCAAAGCAATCAAAAATCTTTTTCTGTAACTTCTTCCGCACAATAAAGCAACGAGCATGCAATCAATATGTATAATATTGAAAACAGCCAACTTCTGCACGATGTAACGCACTTCTGAGAGAAAACGTTCGAAAAATTTATAAAAAAATAGAGACTGGATGGTACAATCCGTGTCTCCGCAGTCTGCACATATTGACAAGCACTGCACAATACTTGATTGATGTATCTTTCAAAGCAAGTATGCAAACAGCTCGAGCGTACAGTCGTACATACATTACGCACACGTGCCAACGATCAGCTTCCATGGAGAAGCTCACATTACATTATCAACTTACATATATGCCACAGAAACAGATGATACATCCGAGATTGAACGCAAATATGCATACAATAGGTGGCTTCATTTGTTACTCCATTCTTCCTCTCTTATCCAGGAATGGGCTGCAATCAGAACAAGTCAATCAGAGCAATTCGTCTCACGTATACAAAACGTGGGATGATGTCAATCCCTAATATGACAACATACGGACCTTCGCTTGCTTTTTTTTACACGTTCGCTCAGTTTTGCAGCTACAGCGTCGACCAATGGCTCATTCGAAAGCTATTAGTTTAGCTAAATATGCACTTACCTGTCATCCAGCATGCCGGGTGTCCTTTTGAGTAGGGTGGCGGGTGGTCTGGGCTGAGGTGGTGGGCCGGGGGAGATGCCGGGAATGTGGTCCTGCAGCCAGCGCACCTGGGTCGCCGGTCCGTATCCTTTGTCGTTGCGGGCGGCTATGCGGAAGATGATGGCGGGTTTCGTAGTGGTGTCAACGTGCGCCTGGGCCAGATTCGCGCTCGCCACCACGCAGAACGGCTCCTGACCCACGTAGACACGAACGAAGGCCAGCGTCGCCTCCCCGCTCCCTGCTACAAATACGATACGAAGGCGCATGTACTGTACACAGACGCATCGTATTCTTACAGTACATAGCGTAAGTACTCTAAAACTGCTAACAGGTATTTGATGCACTGCAATCTTGGCCTTTGGCCTAAAAACGTTCTGGCCCCACTGTTAACGCGTGCCGTACGTACGTATGTGAAGAGAGTGTACTGTACTCGCAAGAACGAGTAGCTAGCTACCTTGATTATTTTTGACAGCCAGATACACGGAGTACTCGAGTATTCTTCCGCTGGCGTTCTGCGGCGGTTCCCAGGCCAGATGAGCGCCGTCCGCTCCTTTGGTGATCTTGATAGCAGAGGGTGCGCCGGGGTAGCCGGGCAGACACGTCTTAAAGGCGGTCACCTCCGACCAGGCGCCCCTTCCACACGCGTTAATCCCAGCCACGCGGAACTTGTAGGCCGTACCCGGCTCCAACTCCGACTTCCGCAGAAACCCCACCTGACCCGCGTGCACCCCCATGTCGAAATCCGCCTGGAAAGCATAAAGAAGTCAGACTTCGGCATGGGGGAGGTCCAGGGTTCGATTCCCTGGCACATATGGCAAATTTTCCTCCTCGACTTAGGCATGGGGGTTATGTAGTTTTGTTTCTTCAACACACATGGGAGTATATAGGGTAATATGTGAGGGGGTGGGTGGGGGTGTGCTGTACATGCCCCCAGCTGATCCGAAGTAGATGCCTGAACAATATAAGCTATAGCCCATAATTGCTATTACCATAGAATGTGGGTGCCTCACGAATTTACTTTCCCCAGAGATTCCCACAACATTTACCGGCCAAAATGACAAGGACGGTCGACGGTGAACGGTAGTCATGCCAATACTACGCGACTGCGGACATACAGTATGCATGTACAATGGCTGTGTGTAGAATAGGCAACGCTACCGCCAACCGTCCACAGTTTCACTGTGAATCGGGCACTACATACTATACTACGCACCCCGTATTGATCCTCGAGCGGCATGTCGGAAGGGAGGAAGAAGTGGGTGACGAGGCAGCTGGTGCCTTTGATGATGCCGACGTCGAACCAGTGCGCCGGCTCCTTCTTGCTCATCGCTCCCTCCAGCTTCAGAATGGTCACGCTCCCCGTCCCTCCCTCTTTCCGCAGTCCCCCCGCACTCGAGGACGGAGAGCCCAGGGTCGCACCCGCACTCGCTTGAGCAGCCTCCGCCTGCTGATGCGATCTGAAAAAAAACAGTGCTCACCAAAGAGAGAAATGAAGGGCTCATTCACATTGGGGCGCTACACACGACACGAGCTCCGAGAAGCTCAGAGCGAATTTGGTCCGAGTTTGGAAGGACTTCGTTTTGAACCGAAACGAGCGTCAATTGCTCACACGTCTTCGAATTACAAACTCCGTTGTTCACACCCACGTTTCGAAAACGGAGCGAGTTCGGTGCGAACTCGGAGATTATACATGTTGAAGCATAGTCAGGGCTCCGAATTCGGAATTCACGTCTGTGGCGCCCCATTTACTGGAAGAAAACGCACTCGGCGCATCCATGGCTGTCCACACATTCGCGAGTGACGAGCCACGAACACGCCTAGCGTACGCCCAGCGCATGTCTCCAATGTGAATGAGCCATAATTCCGCCCGACGATTAAGCGGAATTTCATTGCGGCAAAACACGTTCGAAGGCTCATTCACATCAGAGACTTGCGCTCGGTGTGTCCATGGCTCGACATATGCCAACACATGGACAGGATCCATGAACATGCCCGACGTACGCCTAGCGCATTCCCGTCCCATGTGACCAACCCTTTGCTGTCGAAGTCGAAAGCTACCCTGCTCATAACGCCTACTTCGAGTAACGTACTTACATAAAGTATGTAGGGTACTGTCGGGTAAAGCTGGACACGGGGGTAAACCCGGACACCTAGTATATCTCAGCAACCATACGACCGATTGAGACAAGTATTCTACCAATCGATTCCTTGAACTCTCCTCTTTCAAAGGAGCTACCATGTTCATCATTTGCTGAAGCGGCAAGTTCAGAAAAGCTAAGGTGTCCGGGTTTACCCCACAGTACCCTACATAGCGTGTGTGTGTGTTGATGCTGCAATCAAGCAGTCATACAGTACTTTGGTTCTTCGCTGAGCATGGGATCGGCGCCAGCCGCCAGTTGGTGCGCCTCCTCCTCCGTCGTTTCCTTCTCCTTCTCTCCCTCCTCCGCCCTCCTCTCCTCCTTCCCTGCTCCACTCTCTCCCTCAGTCGATTCCTCCACATCCGCTCTTCCTCCTCCTGCCTCACTTGGCTCGTCCATTATATTCGGAGGTAAAGAGGGCTGAAAGAGCGTACGTAGTAGTGTGTGTAGGTGAGGTACTGTAGTTTGGACCAGGGGGAAGTTGCGTCCCAATTTGCATGCAGGTATATACAGCATTATAGCAGATAAAGCGCCCTCCACTCTGATGAGTTGTGCTTCGGCCCCTACGCGGGAAAGAAAGACACGGCGCGCGCCTGTTGAAAACTTGCGAATCACGATAATTCGCAATGGAACGGCAACAACCCACGCAAGCACAGACGCTGTTTTCCTTTCTCGGCGCGTGGGGGGCTGAACCACGACTCTTTACAGGGTAGAGCAAACCTTTGAATTTTAGGCAAATTTTTGAGCGCAAGCGTCTACCTGCTCTGCCTGCTTCATGCGATTCGATTCATCGTGGGGTTCTACCATAAACAATTGACCAATAATAGACATACATACATCAGCGCTTCCGGTAGGCGTCCTGTAGGTGGTTCCTTCGGTGGAGACGGAGGGCGACTTGGCCCCAGTTCCCGGGGGCTGTGTGGAGCTTCCGTCTGCGGCGGCTGAAGCCTGCAGAACGACGATCTTCTGCTGCGCTGCGCCACAGCTTCCTCCGCCTCCTCCTACAACACTGGCACTCGCCGCCGTCGCCAACTGACTGCTCTTCGGAGCCAGAATTATCGTCTTCCCACCTGTCTTGATCGCCTGAAGCACACAATGCCAAAGTACATCGCAGGCAAACAGAAAGAATCAAACATCGAACATGGAACGAAGGGACCATGTCACATACAGTACTTACTTTGTTGCTTTTGGCGTGTACATACAGTACATACATACGTACATGATGACGATACACGCAAGATACAAATGATAGTGTGGGGTAATTCGGACCACCCCAACCTGTTTAAGGGAGAAAACTAATAGTGATCGTGCGATATCAAAATGATCCTTGTACGCTCTCTGCTATCTGATGATTGTAGACTTGCTGGATTTCCCCATCGTCCGAATTACCCGGCAGTATCACACAATATATACATATTGTAGGGTACTGTGGGGTAAACCGGGACACCTAGTATATCTCAGCAACCATACGACCGATTGAGACAAGTATTCTTATTCTTCCAATCGATTCCTTGAACTCTCCTCTTTCAAATGAGCCTATCACGTTCATCATTTGCTGAAGCGGCAAGTTCAGAAAAGCTTAGGTGTCCGGGTTCACCCCATAGTACCCACCCTACATATACTGTAACTACTGTACCTGCAGAGCACCGCCGGCAGCGACTCCCTTGAAGCCGGGCGGTCCGCTGACCACCTTGAGCTGCTGACCCCCGGCGGCCTTGATCACAGCGCCCTGCGGCGTGCGCACCAACTGCATCACTCCCGCCGCTCCCCCCACGCCTCCCGTCTTCTGAATAGCGATCACCTTCTGCCCACCGCCCTTCACCGGACTTCCGGCCAACTTCAACAGCTGACCAGTCGCCGTCCGCAACTGACCCCCGCTCGCCGTCAACACTTTCACGTTCGTCTTCCCTGCCACACCACAACAGCAGAGAACATCGAGCAACTATGGGATATGGCGGAGGTATAAAATATAGTCGGGAAGGGGTAAAGTCAGATATACCTTGCATATACCCACACCCACTCCTTCTCACGAGCTCGCGGGAAATTTAGGTGTCAGACTTCACCTAAAGTTTTCGAGCACTAATCGAGCCACAGGGTTGGTGGTTGGCAGCCTACGTACAGTTATTACAGATATGCATAGTCGGTGCACTGAGAGAATGCGGAGATATTCACAAAGTTGTGCAACACTTTCGCGTAGAATGCATGGGCACGTCCACGTAATTTTGCGCTACTTCAAACGCAAAAATGTCCTCCACCTCCACAGCTATGTAAATCTTCGCATAGTACTCTCAATAAATCGACTGAAGATACGTACTGTACTGTAGTGTACCTTCGGCTCCTGGGTGGTTTTCTTGATCCTCTTTCTGGGCGGCCGGATCGTACTTTTGCAGTTGGAGCAGGTAGGCTTCTGCCGTGGTGACTGCAGACCAACACACTTCCAAGGAGCTCACGCTCGCACGCACCAACTGCACACGACCAGGAGCCGGCGGCTTCTCCGTCTCCAGATACCACATGTCCTTGCAACACACCTCAAGCGAAGAAACACACGGTAAAGAACATGCAATTGTACGTAGGATCAATGAACTGCATTTGCAGGCGTGCGTGCGCACCGCAGACGACTACCGCAAGCGTACAAACTATGTGATGCAGTGCGTGCATTATTTTGCGTGATAGCGGGGTAAACGCGGCCGTTATATTGTTGTAGGAGTAAACCCATCCACCCCACATGGAAAGAATGGCTTTCTTTTAGTACTACACGGCCGAGTACCCCACAGTGCCCTACCAGAACAAGATTCTTTGACCGTCGCGTACTGTATATACATATACTGTACGTAAAAGAACGTGTGTAGTGTAGTGTAGTGTAGATACTTGGTTATTCCAGGCTTTCCTGTATCCGTCTCTTCCGGACCAGACGTAGAGTCGCGAGTTGATGACGACGGCGGAGTGTCCGGCGCGGGCGCGGGGGATGGCGTCCTCGTACACCTCCATCGCCAACGGTTCCCACGTCCACGCACCCAGATTCAGACTGGCCAGGGTGTTGGTGCACTTCCACTCCTTCTCATGCTGTCCCAGCTTAGAGTCGTCCAGCACCAGAGGCACCCACCCGCCGAACACGTACATCCTACAACACGCACACACATGCACGCTTCAATACGTCACTGCCAACAACAGGTGAACCAAGCTATTTTAGGATTCCTAAGCCTAATGAATCAACTATCTGCATGTGTACGTACCTCCCTATCCTATCTTTTATCTTACCTCCTCCCTCAATCCTCTGCTATGTTTACGCAGAACCTAACGACATTTCACGATCGCTACTTCCTCGGCTTCTAACTGCTATTCTGCTAAACTCTCTTCCTAGCCTTATACTTCGCATTACTTCTGTTCGCTACATGCAACAGAGGAAAAGAAGGAAGTGAACTCTCACAAGCCACTGGCACTCTACCCCTACCTGTACGTACATGCATGCACGCTGTATGTACCTGTCTCCAATGACATTCGCCGAATGCAGACTCCGGGGCAGGGGTGCGATGCCTTCCATCTGGGGGTTATTCCAGGTGGAAGAAGTAAGATCCAGTATCCAGAGATCTCCCAGGCGACATCCGCTCATTCCACCGTAGATGATCAGCTGCGGTTTGCCTCCTGCATCGAAGAAGCAGGCAGTATGCGACTCGCGAGGGGGCGGAGCCGAACCGTACAAAGTTGGCGCATCCCACTGCAGGTTATTCGAGCCGTAGCGAAGATCCAGCACATACAAATCGTTCAGATACCTAAATGTAGGTCATATCGTCAGACAAGAATATAGGCTAGATACGGTTGTACGTGTATGTACTACTACGCGCAGTAAAGAACCTTTTCCAAACATTGTAGGTGCATATGGCGAGTGCAGAAAAGGCGAGCTTCTAAAGGCGGGTACACACTGTCCTACGATGTAGCTCTTATGGCTTTGATACATTATCGATTGCCTCGAAGGCTCGCCTTTGACTGTGTTGAAAGCATAAGTATGTTCACGAGTTGCACTAATCGCTAGTACTGGGCCGCGAGGTGACTCCTCTGATTTAATTAACAGTGACTTTCAGTGCAACATTTGATCGGCGCGGTCGACGTCGTTTAGGGAGCTGGGTAGAAAAAAGCGAGCGGAGAATAAACGACGACGCCGACCACATGTTACGCACTGAAAGTCGCGGTTAGGGGTCATCTCACGATCCAGTACTATAAGTGCTTAGTGCAACTCGTGACTACCTGGGAATGTTATTCTTTGGATCTTCGCTCTCGTTGGCCAATCCCCCGAACAGATAGCAGAGTTGATTGTTTCCCAGGGTGAAGCTGTGTCCGAGACGCGGACAGGGCTGATTGTGTCCGCTCTTGGGGGGACGCGGCTTGAGGCGACGCCACTCCCATCTGGACGCCTGCAGTTCGTAGAGTTCGTTGGAGTAGCGACCGTACTCCACCATGCCGCCGAACACCAGAATGCGCGTGCCGTCACAAATGATCCCGTAGGCCGCACAACCAGGAGGAACATCACCACGTACAGCAGGTACAAACCATTGATTGGTTGCTGCAACAGCAGTCTCTCCACAGTAATACAATTTTCACAGTAATACAATTTTATCGGTTAGGTACGTCAGAATAAAGTACGTATATACATGATAACCAGGTAGGTTCGCATAACGATGGATCTTTGAACAGAGCAAGATAGAAAATAGGAGTAATTCAAAAGAACGACGTTAGGTACGAAATTTTTGGATTTGGTGTACATGCCAATGTATAACCCCGTCGTAAATACACGATAACCAGCTATGTTCGCACTATAGCGATGAACCTTTGAACAGCGAAATATAGAGAATAGGAGTGGCTCAAATAAGAACGGCGTGAGCAACGGAATTTTTGGGATTTGGTGTACATCCCAATGTATAACTCCGTCGTCGTTTTCTAAGATATGCTTCGAAGAGTTGGAAAATGAGTAATTCTCGCGATCGACCCTTACTTACTGTATTCATTGTGGCCTACCAGTATTGTAAACGTGGAGTTCATCAACGATGCCTTCGTTTCCGCCTCCGAATACGATCATAAGATCTTTGATGGAGACTGCGCGATGTCCATGACGAGGTCTCGGTGTTGGCCCACTCGTATTCGTCACTTTCTTCCATTTCACCAGAGGAGCTGATTGCACCGACACATTCATCATGATTGCTCCTCGCTTTTCGCAGCTAAACAGAACAGCACAAACTGCATCCCACATATTACATACCCAAACACACGATGCGACGCTCGCATCCATACATTCGCAACAATCCAAGTCACACATGCCAAATCTAGAATGAAAACCGATTGAAGGTAAGAGACAATTACCTGGTGCTTTTTCTATCTGGTTGCTCCACCTGATCCCCAAGATTTTTCACATTGATTTACGCCATCTCTTTTCACTTCCTGATTTGTTTTCGGTTTTACTCGCGTTTCTTCGAATCACTCAACCAACCGGTAACGGCACCGACGCGTACGAACAACGCTCGCATCCAAAATCCATTCCAAATCAACGTTTGACCCATCATGATGTTCAGAAAAAGTTGTTCCTGGTCCCGAAACGAACGAAGACGAGTAACGTATTACGGTACGTTACGTACGTAGTAAAATCGAAGGCGACGACGCGCGCGTTGCGGTTTGCTTCGGGACCAGCTTTAAAGGAACAAAAATTGTGCCTGATCATGATGGGTCAAATGTGGATCTAATCATAGACTCCTACAATACCACAGTCCACCATATTTGCAGTCGTCCGTGTCCTTCTTTTGCGCGCATTTTGCTGTGAACTCCGTCCCTGCGGCTCTGCTCTGCTCGTACCAGACCATCATAATCTATGTACGTACATACGTCGCCAGTACATATCCCGCAAGAACCCGCCCATAAATTTTCCATGTTTCACAAAACATATGAATCGGTGTCTGTTTCCCTTTCTTCTATCCGCACTTTGTGCTGACGGAAACTTGGACAAAAGCGCCACTTACTCTCCCCCCACCTCTGCTTCCTCCATTGTCCCGAAATTTGTATGTACCACCATAAAGAACAGCGAGGACAATGACACAAAGTGAGGAGGGCGGCCAGTGTTTGTACATGCGGATATAGTGGAAAGTGGTGCGGTTTGACGGAGAGGGATTGTAGGAGTGTTGACTCTCTGATTAGCCGCTACCCTGCCGGAAATGCCTTGCCAAGTTTTCGAGAGTGCAAAAAAGACGTGTAGAAGAGTCTTCAGCTGCTGTGCTGTGTCATTTCATTTCGCGCTCGTGTTCCAACTGGATGACCATCATCAATCTCTAACAGCCTGGCAGCCTTCTTTCGCATTGAGCTTTTCGGACGAGAAAGCGGTTTGTCGTGGCTGAATAAAGCTGGTCGCAAAGTTTTACTTTGGCTTTACGACATAAGTGTCGCGCTCGTCGTTATTTGGACTTCAGCTCTGCGACCGAGATGCGGTCCGTCCTCTTAGCCCTCTGAGCTGCTTGTTTCCAGTCCGATGGTGTCAGCCTCGCTGAGGATCTGACTGACGTTTGCCATTGCGACTATGATGGCTTTGCTTGCAAATTTGAGTGCTGGCTTTTGTGTCCGGAAGAGCAAAAATTTTGAGCGTATCCCCGCAGATTTGGGAGAGGTCCGACCGCAAACTAGAAAGCGTCGATAGTGCGAGAGAGAGAGGCGCGAATGCTGTTGACTCTTTCTTGGGGGCACCCGGACATTACTCATGTCATGTCACCTCGGTAAACGCGCGTATCTCTACGAGCTGCGCTGTTGTTCTGCAAGCGTCGTCATCTCATCACCGACGTTGAAATTGTGTGTACGAAAACGAAGTGCATACAGGCGCTTCCTTCGATTTGCTCACTCGATTTCTGGGGCGTGAAAAAAAGCGAGACGGATCATAGGCTACGTACAAGACGGGCGGACGATGTCGGCAACCGATACGCGCATTGCGCATTATCCTCACGATCTGCGGAGATATGGAGTGAGAGCACAGTATGTACGATCCACCGTCATTCCTCCACCTACTTCCTCCGAAAATTATCCCATGTTTTTCTCGCCCAAAACACGAAACAAGGAAGACGGACTCCGTGCTCTGCTCACCAAACGATGTAGATCTTTGTGCCCTATATTTCTCGGTGTCGAAACTTCAGTCTTATTGTGTCCCTTCGTCTGTGAGGCCCAACTGTGTATGTTTTTCAGGATACTCGAAGGAATGTGTATGTCCGCAAAAGGTTGCCAAACAACAACATTATTGTCGCGTTTTGTGCCGTGTGCGCCCGAATTGAGTACCTTGGGCCATGACGACGGCTGAAAAGAGTGCGCGGAGTCGATCGTACTCCTAATCGGCTGGCAATCCCCTATACATATTTTAGTTCTCTGCTGATCGCGTTAGAGATCGTTAGATGGAAAGTTTTTTGACGATTCGCGCAGAACGACGAATCCATAATTTTCGAATGCGCGGTCCGCCTTTATGTACCTCCGCCTTCCAATTCTGCGCGCTCTTTTGTTACCTTCTGATGATGCATGAGTCTGTCGTCTGCCATACATGTGTTTTTTGAAGGCGCATCGTCAATGCCGATCTCCAGTCCATCCCAGACCAGAGTGGTTTTGTATACGTCCAAAATTGCAGATGTCACAAGTCCTTCGGCAATATTCGCATTACGCCTTTCAAAAGTCCTCGGCTTTTCCCATTCGTCACCGTTGCCTGGGCGTCCTTTTGCGGTTGTAGTCTTCTATGCCTGCCTGTACAGTACACTCTTCTTCGCTATAACATGAGTCAAAAACTCAAGTGTGAAAATGCGGGACAGAGATAGAAAGTTGCTGATAATTTTGTCACTCCATGGTTCGCTTACGGTAACGAATTCTGTTTAGGTTAGTCTTATTGTGTCAACGGCCCCGATTTTTTGCCGATGTAAATCTATGCGTACTTACGTAACGTATGGAATACTATCCTATGATTTGGGCGGGTAATACATGGAAAACAAGGCGGCATTTTTCCTTTTCTGCGCCGGCTGGTGGCATGTATGATTGTCTGCTCACATTCGTATGATCTGCTTCGGTACTTCCGAATAGTCGACCGCATTTTAGCAATCCTGTATCATACTGCAACGAATGAATAACCTATTTCAGGTCTTTTTGTTGCAAAAACAACCAGGCGCCCTGTGTATGTACGTAGGTGGTAAAACTAATTGTGTGGGTATCATGTCTCATGTACGTACGTGTGTCTCCATACTACGTGCAACATGCGCCACATACATCTACTGTACATATATGTACTTACAGTATGTACATACGCGTACAGTAAATAAGTACCTCGTGCGAATAGTGTGCTTTTCGCAAACAACCACTATAGTGTATGGAAGGTCGTTGGATAATCTTCCATTGTCCTCTTGTGCGTCCATTTTTTTGGGGGAAATCGGTCGACTCTTGTCGTGCCATCTCATCACGATCAAAGTTTGTCCCATTGCAGAGTACACAAACTCTAACAAAGTTCGTTCCAGTGCGCTCTTCATACAAAATGTTTGGCACCCGCTAATTACTATCACACCTTCGTTGAAACCGCCGGCGAGAGGTGTTATTCATTATAGTTGGGTGGGCCAGGGCCAGGGTCAGCCTGCCTCATCCATCCTGCTCCTCTGTGTTGGCGCGTGAATTGATGATTGGTGTCCTCTTTCCCTTACGTCATATTTCGTCTTCTTCTCTCGCCAACCGTCTTCCCTCAATCCCTCCTGTGTGCCGCGGCGGCCGAGTGAAGGTGTGTGGTGTGGGTTGGGCTTAGGGCTACAAGTGAGACGACATTTTGCCTCGTGTTGACTTTCTTTCGAGAAGCTGTTTTTGTTGTTGAAAGGCTTCTGCCCGTGGGTGGCCTCCTATTGAAGCTGATGTTTGGTGTCCTCTTTAGCTCCTTGCCTCATCATCGATTCCAGCTGGTGTCCATCGATACTGCGCGATGCGATGCGACTTCGCTTTACCTGAGCCGTTGTACGTATGTATGTACGTACATTACATTCGTACACTTGTATTGTAGATGAGTGTGTAAAGTACCCTACGTATGTAGGCTACATTACATAGGTACGTACGTAAAAGTGATGTATCATGTTGGGATTGTGTGGATGGTACAGTAAGATAATGAATGTGTCCGTCCCTGATAAGAGAAGACAGATTGGCGGTGGGAGGCAGGGCTGTAGGCCAACCATCTGTCTTGTATCGCTTTCAGATGTTCTGGGTTTCATGTTGTTGAAAATTTTATGGGAAATCTCTCTCAGATACAGTGCACGTTGCCTGTTCCTCTTTTACACCGCAATACAGCGCGGCGGGCGGCGAGAGATCCGATCCGAAAATTCCGCTGCTCTGTCACGCGTCGTTGTGTTTCTTCGAAATTCTCCTACATACGTCGTGCCTGGCATTCCGATACCAATTCAGTGGGCCAATCTGGTATTTATATTATTCTTTGTCCATGTACAGGCACTTATTCCGCCACTTCTGTGCTCCGTTTTCAACTTACTGGAGGTGAGGTGCACATTCATCGGTCGGGTCTTCCGGCCCCTCTAGCGTCATGGGCCGAAAGTTGAGTACTCTCCATGTCACCCTCCTCTGGTTATGCGGCTTTCTCCACGTGTCCATGGTCCTGTCCCAGCAGAGCACAAATGGCATCTGCACAGTATTCGACCCATACAAGGTCTCACCGGAAAATGCCAAGGTAACCGTTCTACAGTAAGCCAATGCTTCATATGCTTCAAGACATTATGTAACTATGTATATGTATGCAATGCACACGTTTTTACGTGCAAAGCTCAGACCGTATATATGTACCTACAAACTCAAATGTACATAACTCGCTCCTTTCAGTTCCAAATCGGTGGGCCATTTGCGCTGCATGCTGAAGACTGCATTCTGATTAGACCTAGTACTGTACAAGAGTTGGTTGCCGTCCAATGGGCTCTCACCTACTGGAACCAAAAGCCAAACAACAAGCGTCACAAGATCGGTATGCATGCACCTATGCTCAGAATGTGCGTACAGTACAGTACGTATCTAATGTGCATCACGTTATATCCACTTTTGTACGTACGTTGTTTTCGTGTCGTGTGCTTTCAGCCATGTACGCTGGAGACACTTGCTCCCGTGATAAAGAATCTGTGGTTCAATCGGTGAAGTTTCTGGGCGACGCTGGATTCTTCCAATTCAAGGACTGCATTGGCGTATCTGAAAACCCGGAACCTATTCTTCTAGGTAATTTCTATTGTACGCCACAGAACGCCTGTGTGGTATGCGTTTACGTACGTAACGTTTGTGTACACTGCGTGAGTACGTACCTGTGCTGTGTTCAGGATTGGTGGCTCCGAAGGATCAGTCTGCAGCCTTCTCAGTGGGAAAACTGACGGCTGCAAGTCCGATCCCACTGGTGGCCTACAGCAGCTCAGCAGCAGAAGGATTGGCGCAAGCCAACATCGCTTCTGGCATCAGCACCGCTCCCAAACTGGACAGCTACATACAGGTACAGGATATCACGTCAAGTCTACGCACCATAGAATTCAAATTCACCAATCTGCAATGGAAGTTGGACATATTTTTTGCAGAGCGCCATGCACTTGATCAGCCATCTGCGCAGCAATTTAGTGAGTCTGCTGGTGCAAGGAGACGCGGAAACCATGGGTGTGATGAGGCGCGCTCAGAAGCAGCTGTCGTCAGCCGGCGTCTTCCTTCTGGAGGAAGTGGCAAGCGATCGAGCGGATGCGGTGGCTCTGCTCGGCGATTCGGATGCCGACATCGTCCTCTGTTTCCTCTCCAAAGCTGAACTCCAGAAATTCTTCACACTGCAGCACGGAAGAGCGCTGCACAAGCTCTTCGTCGCTTTGCCGGTGAAAGGCGAACGCTTCTCGTCTTCGGATCTGCGCCAACTGCTGCCAAGTCCGTCTCCTGCGAATCTCATCCTTCTTCAGGAATCCATACCGCCCATCCCAGAGTTCAAGGAATACTTCCTGCACATCCTCCGCAACAACTATCAGTCCTACTCGTTGCTGGCCTCCTACATGCAGCAGATCTACAACTGCAGCCTCATCGGAACCCCTGGATTCGCCAACTGTCAGGAATTGAGCGAGGAGTACATGAGCGCCTTGTTCCAACAGGCGCCAGGTGTTCGCAGTGCCATCCTGGCCACCTACACTTTGGCAGCTCTGGGACGACAGGCGGCGTCCGGTTTGGCGGCTTGCCAACTGCGTCGACAACAGGACGAGTGTCTGCAATTGTTACTGGATACTGCGAGGACGTTGGATTACGAATTCGATCAGTACGATCCAGAGGATTTCTACGGTCAACGACTTAGCTTCAGTTTGGACGATGGACTGCTGGTGGCTGACGCGCTTGTCATCGAGGCAATTCAAGTCACCAACGATGAGAATGCGGGACTGGTACTGCACCAGGTACGCTGTGCTTGGACGTTACGCACGTGTATGTACGTAGTAGCCTGTAAAGTATGTAACATGTCATCGCTGTATCGTATAGTTCTGTCTGCTGAACACAGGTGTTTCAACACATTTCTTCAGGTGATGGAATACAAGACGGGCAGCGGTCAACCTGTCATCATGGAGGCCAACTTTCACTGGCCTTACGGCCATCCTATTCAGTCCCTGTGTCCCAGCCATAAGAGTTACTGTCAACGGTGCGATCGTACGACAATGGCGGACCCAATGACTTACTCCCTGTCTCTTCCGCGACCTTACGACTTGTACCTAATCGGCGTATTCGACCTGCACGGAAAAGACTGCCGTTCTAGGCTCACGTCACCGGGCAAAATTAGCCTGCCCATGGCTTTCATTCATACACTGTGGACCGTCAAAGAACGATATCCTCAGCTAGATTTACTACCGGGCATTTCAGTTGGAGGGGTCGTGGCGGATTCCTGTTCCTCCGCTGCCAACACCATGAAAATCCTGTATCAAACTCGAGACACTTGCTTGCAGCTGCCTTTCCCAGGGAATAACCTCACCATCAACTCACAAAATGTTCTCGGCTACATTTTCGGAAGCGGGAGATTGCCGTCGACTAGTAGTGTCAGGCCTGGATTGCATCCAGTTCAGGCGTCGCCTTTGATCAGCTTCGGAGATGTGGAGGAGGTGGAGGATAACGCGATGTGGTCCTTCTCGCTCTTTCCATCCTATTCAGAGCAGACGGCCGCCCTGATGTCAGTGCTCGCGCGATTCCGGTGGGATTACGTGAGCGTGGTGGTGTCAGCGAGTGACCCGGAGTCTTCGGCGGCTCTCGCTGCTTTCCAGCGCATGGCCTCCAATCGAGGAGCGGGAGGTGTTTGCATTGCGGAAGTCGTTGAGATGGAAAGGGATGTACTTCAAGCCCGATCTGATGACGACGAAGACGGCTACATATCGGCGAGCAGGCCGTCCGCTCGCGTCGTGCTTATGTTTACTAGCGCCGCGCACACGGCAGAGTACTTGAGAAGGAGCCACAGCCATGGAGGAGGAGAGAGGGACGATCACATTTTGCTGTTGATCGGCGAAGCGCAGGACTGGAAAATCACGCACACGTACGAAAGAGAGCCGAGGGCTGCGTGGACGACCGGCGCCCTCGGCGCTTTGTCCCTGCAGCCCGCGCAAACTACGCGCGTCGAATTCGTGGAGTGGTTGGAATCGATTGCTCCCGAGAATTTCCCCGAAGCTTGGTTCCTTCGCTTCATCGAGGAGCACTACAATTGTCGAATGGATCGGCGGAGAGCAGCGACAGAAACGTCGGGACGAGTTTGCGCCAGTGAGGCGGCGATGGGTCCGAATCCGTTCGGTCGACTGACGGCAGCTGGATACCTGGTGCAAGCCATGGAATCTTGGGTCTTCGCCATTGATGCGGCCTACAAGAAGCTCTGTCCTCGCCGGGATCTGTGCGAAAAGTTTCTGGTTGAGGGACGAAAGGAGACGAAAAGAGTGCTGCAGAAGCTGCCGCCTCCTTCTGCCCAGTTTCAGCTTTACAATCTGAGGAGCAACGCCAAATATGTCCAGGTAATGTTCGGTATGTACAGTACATTGGTATTGCTGGTTGGTTTGTGCCTGCCGATGTACCAATAACCTGCGCGGCATATCATTGCATAGGGTCGTGCATGTGAGACAATGGAGACAATAATTACTGTCATCAGACGGCGACGGATCTAGATGAAATTTATGACGGAAACAGGGCGATAATTTTCTCTATCCCGAGGCGGTAGGCAATGAGAGAAATTGAGAAAATTCAAGTCTTCTTTGTTCCACCTGAGAGACAAAGAAAATCTGGAGAGCGTGTGTCAAAAGTGGCGGCTTCGCAAACATCTTCAACATTTTGTGCAACGGGCAACGAGAGTGTCCTCTAAAATTGCGATGTCGCGTGTGTCATCCATCGCCACCACCCTCGACGATGATGACTCCGTCTCTTTCAATAGTAGCAATATCTGCGATGTAGGTATGTGTTGTTTATGTACTGTATGTACGAGAGCCGCAAAATGTATGTACAGGTACGTGCGTATGTACCTACGTACCGTAATTTTTGCTGATACTGATCGTGAGTGTCGCGCCGCACGAAATTTAGTTTTTCGATGGAAAAACACCAAAAAGTTCGCCGCCCAATGAACAATAGCGAAATATTGAGGGACTGTTTCTCTTTGCAACGAAAACTCTTGACGACAACACCTTTACAAACAGCGCTGGTGCACGATGCCGATAGATCATCCACTATGTGCGATGGGGACGGGGCAAAAGTTCAAGCTGAAGTATCGGTCATTGACCGCAATATTTATTGTTTAGCCGTCGGTGCTGGTGGATGCAGGATGTGGGCGGATTTCGTTTCTTTCTCATTTGATCCGCCCACATCAGTTCACGATTTTGTTGAATTGTTACAAAAGTGTCTCTACTGACTGGCTTTTGTTTGCAGGTCGGTAACTGGTCGCTCCACTCCGGCCTTCATCTTACAGCTGACTGGCTGTGGCAAAACGGACGACAACTATCTCTACCCGATGTCCCTACATCCAGCTGCCAACCACCTTTGTGCAAGTGCCATCTGGACGCCGACTTCTTCCAGAAACCCCTGCAAGAATTTGAACCACGCTCTCCGCCCATGAGAGCAGGCGATCGCATTTCGAAGCTGCTGATGACGAGCAGTAGCGACAACAGTGAAGCTGCAGCAAATCCGTTCGGCATGCAGATCGAAGCGATGGCAACTCCAAGCGGAGGTGCTTCATGGTCCGAGTACAGTTGGAATTACGTACTGCTCATCCTCAACTCAATCCTACTGCTGCTAACGATTGGAATTCTGGCTCTGATTAGCGTCAAACTCTATCATCGTGTGGTGAAGGGCAACCAGAGTTTGGGTATCTGCCTTCTCCTCGGCATCATCTGTCTCTACATAACCGTCTATTTCTTCGTACTGGACCCGAGTGAATTCTTGTGCAAATGCCGTTACTTTGCACACTCCTTCTCCTACTGTCTATGTTTCGGCGTGCTGATTGCGAAAGCTGTGCAGCTGCGCAACTCGGAAACCATGGGATACAATGGCTACGTCAGCTACTGGAACTATTGGCTCCTTCTGTTCTTCGTCGTGGCTGTTCAGGTCGCCTTCAGCTTTCATTGGCTACTGGATCCGCAGCCAATCATCGTGTACTTTCTCGATTCGTCCCCGCAGCACATGTACACGAGATGTAATTGGTCGGCGCAAGAGTTTCTTCTGTCCCAGTTGTATTGCGTGCTCCTGTTGCTCTTATCCCTCGGCTTGGCAGTTACAAATCGAAGCATAAAGCGCAACTATAAGGAGACCAAATGGCTGCTCTACACTGCCCTGGTCTGTGTTCCGGTGTGGGTTGGATGGATGCTGGCTTATTACCTGGTGCCGTCGCCCATCCAGGATACGGTGGTGGTCGGAGGATTGATCGTATGCGCCACCATAATTCTCTGCTTCATGTACGGACCGAAACTCTACATCCTGCTGAGCTACGAGCCGATATTGATCGAGTATCCGCCGGGATATAAACTGCGAGACGGCGAGGACGACGCGGCGGCCGTTAGCCGGCCTCATTTACCGGCGGCAGCTGTGATCGGGCCGTTGCTGATTGGCGGAAAAGCGGCGGCGGCCAATAGGGCTGCCAGTCCTTCTGGAAGCAGCACCACCTCCACTTCCAATGGCGGAATGAGCAGTGGAGAGCAGAGTCCGGTGTTCGCAGCTGTCGTTCGCAAGAAGAGCAGAAGTCGACGCGTGAAAGCTGCCGCAGCGTCTACAACACGAGGCGGCGAAGCTACAGCTGCTGGCGTCAAGACGACACCTCCACCTCCATTCGCTCTAGCTCCGGTGCATAGGCAAAATCCGCTCTATTCGGATCTGGAATTAGGAAAAGCATCTAATGCATAATAGAATTTGAAATTATGTTTTAACAGTAATGAGGAACTGTCCACATTTTTTGCTACAATTTATTTGGCTCATGGGATGGACACTGCGTTTTTGCTCTGGGCTGTACGTACTGTACGTACTATGTTATCGTTGTGCGGAAGTTGTTCATCGTCAAAGACAGGTGTAAATTTATTGGCGCAATATTATTTTACGACGTCACACGAACCTTATAGCCTTTGAGTGTCTTTGTTTGTTTTATTATTTGGCGTGGCCGTGCACAGTATCAGAAATGCCGTGTTGTATGCATGTACGTATTACATAGGGTGTATATGTGTCGATAAACCCTCATGCTTACTTTCTAAGGCGCAGCATGCATGGAACGGAATTGTGAACGCACCTGATTGCGTTGCGTGTTCATTCATATTGCACATATGTACATTACCAACTTAGGTATACGTACGCAGTAGACGCTTGGTTGTACACACATAAATACATAGCACTGGCGGGCGACACCTGTGGCTTATTTGCTTTACCCCCGGAAGCCTATAGTACAAATTATATTTCTGGGACCCATGCATTATTTATCTCAGGATCTAGCCAACGTAGCTCAAAGCGGTTAAAAATCTCTCGATAACTTTAGCTCGCCTGGAAAATAAAAAAAACCGTATGCGTCTACGTGCCCTCTGTGTTGAGAAATCGCCGATTTCCTTAAGTACTAAAAATGTACTAAATAGGTACACTTTTTTCGATTATTCAGCATAACTGAACAAGCCGCAAAAATTTTTTCATTAAAAGTAGCCTATCCTATGTAAAAATTGGGGTAGATTTCAAAAACAGTATCGTTGTTTTAAAAAAATTTAACCCCTAGTATATAATTTTGCAAAATTTGTATATTTTTGACAATTTTTGGGTAGGGGTTAAATTTTTTTGAAACATCAATACTATTTTTGAAATCTGCATCAAATTCTACATAGGATAGGCTACTTTTAATGAAAAAGTATTTGCGGCTTGTTCAGTTATGTTGAATAATCGAAAAAAAGTGTACATTTTTAGTACTTAAGGAATTTGGCGATTTCTCGACACAGAGGGCACGTAGACGCATGCGGTTTTTTTTATTTTCCAGGCGAGCTAAAGTTATCGAGAGATTTTTAACCGCTTTGAGCTAAGTTGGCTAGATCCTGAGATAAATAATGCATGGGTCCCAGAAATATAATTTGTACTATAGGTTTCTAATCGTTTACGTACTGTACATTGTGCATGCGTACTGTATTTGTGATGATAAAAGTATGTTTTAAACTTTAATAAAGGCTTTTGCTCTCTTAACGTGTTTCTTCGTAGGTGTGATGTTGGAATGGAATTCGATAGTTCACCTGCTGCGTTTCTGATTTTTTTTGAGCATCCCTGATAATTATAAATGCACCAGCAAACATGGGCTTTTCCAATAAGGATTCACATTACAATGTCGTCGATTATGAAGCCGATATGTACACCGGTATCACGACATACCACGGCTTTGTTCGCATTTACAATAGCAAAAGCTGGTACGGCAGATTCTTCTGGATCGCGGTGACCTTTGGCGCATTCACTGTATTCTGTATACAGGTGAGCACGTCGTGTGGTGTGACACTACCCATTTTACTTTACTGCTGAGGTGCTGATCAATGCGCTGTTTTTGTGGTTTCACTGTCAGGCTGGTTCCCTACTGGCGCTGTATAACAGAAAGCCTACCATGTACCAAAGCAACATCGTCGTACCAACCGATGGCATTCCGTTTCCAGAGATCACCATCTGCAACTTCAACTTGGTGAAATCGTCGAAAATGCAAGACTGGATGGCGAACGAAAACATGACTACGGTAGTCACGTCAGTAGCGCGCTACACACGTGGTGAGTAAACTCACGGGGAATTCCCCATAAGTATGCGATGAAGCATAGGGAGGCCAGTGAATTCACCGTGAGTTTGAAACTCACCGTCGTGTGAACACATGAGAAAAATTTTACGCGTGGGATCAAGTGAGGATGCTCTACACGAAAAATAAAACTCGAAGTTCAACTCAAGTTCGAATTCACCGTGAGTTTACTCACCACGTGTGTAGCCCACTAGTGGCTCCATAGTATGACTAGCTGGTTCTCTACCACTAAACTTTCCCCAACTTTTCCTTTAGGACGTATTCTTCTATTTGTTATTGGCGTACGATCCCGTCACGTACGATTTTCATCGACACAGCGAGAAGCTAGAAAAGGACGAAGAGGCATACCAACAGTTCAGGACACATTACAATGACCGACACCACCCCTTCAACTTCAGTATTCAGGCATTTTTCAATCACTCAGGGTAAGTTTCTGCATGTTTACGGGCATTTGGAGCAGACGATCAGCTACAAAGGGTCCACTTCTTGCTGTAGATATGAATGCGAAGACATTGTGGTGGAGTGCGCGTTCGCTGGATATGTCATGGAGAACTGCTGCAGTTATATTGAAAGGGTGCTAACGGACATTGGCCTCTGCTTTAACTTTGCCTTACCGACCAACAGCAGTGACAGATGGAGAGATCGACAGTACATCTCCGGTTCACACTACGGGCTACAGATGGTGCTAAATGTGACTCGAAACAGATACGGCAACTACAGTTCAGCCTGGCCCGAGCCCATGCCAAATGGTCACTACATATCTGGCGCCTCGGATGCCGGAATCATTTTCTTTGCCCACAGAAAAGGAGATCATCCTTTCTTGAGTGTGAAAGGTGTTGCTGTACCACCTGGGCACAAGGGATATGCCGCTGCCTCACTTTCTCGCGTAAGCCAGTGTCAATGCAGAGATGGCATGCATTCAGCTCCAGATTCAAAGTTCTGGACGGGTTTGGGTGAGTATATTGCAGTTTTAGTGGTCACTTTTGACACCGCATGAGTGGGGAGAGTGCAAGATGGACTGGGAGAAGGACGATCACGTATATCTTGATCTGTACACCATGGCAAACTGTCAAGCCAACTGCATGGCTAATTTGTTCCTCAACCACTGCGGTTGTGTACCCATGCGATTTTACATCAATGGTATTAACATTAAGGTGTAGGATCCATCCATGATTGAATATCTGAAAGAACATTAGCCAGGCAAATACGTACAATGTACGGCACCACGTCTTTGCCATTGACAAACCTCACTTTGCTTGCAGACAACCTAACAGTTTGCACACCTCGGAAACTTCAGAAATGTCTCAATGACTCCAAAATTCCAACCAATGGTAAAGAGCCAAACATTCTGATTTGATGTAGCGTGGCATGGAGCAGCGCTGTGGTTGACTGCTTTATAGAGCATTATTTCTACAACAAGTGTTCCAAGTGCAGTGTAGAATGTGTACGAATGGAGTACCAGGTTGAGATGTCCTATTCAGCCATAGACACCTTATCAAGAGACATTCTGGGCCGTCATGGGCCTGATTACGATCCGACGTAAGCACATTCTTTAAACCAACAGGTGTGTGTACGTACTGTGTGTATACGTGACGTGCAGCCGCTTTTTCTTCGTACTTGGACTTGGGTGGCCGGGTTTCCCAGCAATAAAACGGCCGTATTATATTCCTCCATCTTCATCACAGTTTTTTTCAGGAACTTGGTCATTTTGAATGTGTATATGAAAGAAATCGCCATTCAGAAGCATGTTCAACAGAAAACAATCACCGGCGTTACGATTTTAAGTACAAAAAGCAAAAACTATAAATCATGCGGTGTCACCGTTTACGCAAAATTGTTCTTGGTGTCCTCGTGCCAAATGGGATCGCTTGCAGGTGATATCGGTGGCAACACTGGGATGTGGTTGGGAATGAGCATGATCACCTTGGGCGAAATCTTCATCTTTTTTCTAAAGTGTTGTTGGGGTCTGTGCGATAAGAGTCGAAGCGGGCAACTGATGAAAAGGAGACAAGGAACTGCCGAATCCACTTCCTGTCCAGAGTCTCTTTGTTCTTCTGATCCGGAGCATCTGTGCCCTCATCGCCAACGCAAACAAGAACTCAGTGATCGATACGGGCAGTTCGACAGAAAACGGTCAGTCACGATCACTTACTAAGTTGTTGTTTGTTACACTGTTGTTGCATACCAGGTGTTTATCAATGCGGTACTTACATGCATACGTATTACATTGCGCGTCCTGTGGCTACTGTTAAAATTGAATGTGGGTCACGTAGTTTGCTGACACAATCAAAACGTGCGCGATAAACAAAACTTTAACACCTAAAACGTATGGATGATCCAGCGCCATCATCATGCTGTTTTAAAGTATGTGGTAAAGCATAACGTAACGTAACGTGCGGCTGTAAAATTGACCATCAGAATCCACTCTCCAACAACTCATGAACTAGCTCGTTCGACGGCTCGCCGATATGGGCTTCTCCAATAAGAGCACCCACTATAATTTGGCTGACTATGAAGCTGACATGTACACTGGGATTACCACCTATCATGGCCTCGTGAGAATTTACAACAGTAAAAGCTGGTACAGTCGTACGTTCTGGTTACTGGTTGTCATCACTGCATTCACTGTTTTCCTCATTCAAGTAAGTGAAGCACAGGAACGGGATAAAGTGTGATGTAAAAAGTGCCGTCAGATTCAATTATGGATGGCAAGGTGGTGCGGTCCTCCATTATTTAGGCCTGGTCTCTAATGTTACTGTATCGAGGCAAGCCAACTTTATACCAGAGCAATATTATTGTGCCGAGCGATGGAATAGCATTTCCAGAAGTTACGATTTGCAATTTCAATCCAGTGAAATTGTCAGTGGTGAAAGAGTTGTGGATGGCCAAGGAAAATATGACCAAGGTCTAAAGCACAGAAAAGCGCAGTTTAACGTAGTGCAACTGTGAATCTGACAGTGATGGCGAACCAAGCTTTTCAGGCAGTATTCAATTATCTCATGATGACGTACAGTCCAGTGGAAAACTTGTACAGCTACTTATCCAACACAACCCTTGGCTCAGTGAGCACATTACAACAGATGCACTTACTGGACGAATCGTTAAAAAGTTTCAACGCAAGCTACATGGAAAGCCATCAGCAGTTTTTCTACATTCAAGATTTCTTCAATCGATCAGGGTATTCAAGATATTGATAACGGGCTAAACTTTTGACAGTGATGCGATATCAATATTCTTGGATCCATATATTTCCACACATGTACAACACAAGGGAAGTGCCATTGCAGTTACGAATGCGAAGAGATGATATTGGAGTGCGCCTTTGCTGGCTACATGATAGCCGACTGCTGTAAGTACGCCAAACCCATACTTACTGACATTGGGAAATGCTACACCATCGCCAACTTCGACAAGAGTCAGTCGACAGATCGCCAATTCATATCTGGTTCCACGTACGGTCTCCAGCTTGTGCTGGACGTGAAAAGAAACGAGTACAGCCACCTGGGTTGGTCGCTCGCCTATTATCCATCTATCCATCTATTAATTTCCTTACCTTTAGCATATGCAGAAACGATGAAAAAAATAGGTAGTTTCTTTGGTTTTTATATAGGAGCAACTGATGCTGGCATAAAGTTTTACACTCACAAAGCTGGAGACCATCCTTTTTTGAGTGCCAGAGGCATTGCCATACCTCCCGGACAAAAAGGATACGCTGCAGTTTCCCAGATGCATGTGAGTTGCTCCACAATTAATGCCGGATGATTCAGGATACAAGTGGAAGCTGATGGTATTGTTTGTTGATTTGGTGCGCGTGTGTAGTGGACTCTACTTACACCCGATGAATGGGGTCAATGTCGCACATCGTGGCATGATGGAGATGAGCTCTTTCTGAAAACCTATACCATGACCAATTGCCAAGCGAACTGCATGGCAAACCTGTTCACAAAACTATGCGGATGCGTTCCAATGAGATTCTTCATCAATGGTGCAGAAGTGCAAAATCAATTTTCTGTATTCATGTCGGCACGTGCATTATGGCATCGCCATCTGTGTTGTTATTTCAGCGACTTTGCATGTCTGTAGCCCACTGCAGTTGTACAAATGTGTGAACATTACAGAACTACGCCGAAACGGTAACGGTAATGTACTGTACATGCATAGATGTGGTGCTTATGCGGCATTTGAGTGTACATTGTATGTGTGTATGACTGACTGATAGCAGCTCGGTACACTTCAGGAAATCAGTACTATTACCAGCAGTGCACAAAATGCAGTGTTGAATGCGAAAGAATTGATTTTCAAATCGAAATGTCCTATTCTGCCATCGAAACTGTAACTGAAGCCATCTTCACTCCAAAGCCACCTTCGCTGCTCAATACCACATACCTCCAGTACCTACGTTGCCAGATAACTTTTTTCGGACTTTTCCGCATATTACTTATACGAATGTCTATTGTTAGGCCTACTATACCAGGAATTGATAAATAAGGCTACTACTGTTTCAGAAACAACTTTGTGCTTCTGAACATTTTCATGAAAGATATCGCTTTCCAAAAGCATGTTCAACAGAAAGCCATCACAGCGGTGACCATCTTGAGTAAGTGGAATGAAAGTGCAATTGAGCAATCTTGTTGCATCTGCATCTCCCGTTTTATGTCTTTTTGTACCTACCTGCCACATGCAATGTCTTTCAGGTGACATCGGTGGCAACACTGGAATGTTCCTGGGCATGAGTAAGATGGCATCAAAATGAGTGGTGAATGTTACATGGACAAACAGTGGTCAATCCTGAAATATTGCTGTACATACATGCAGGTGTAATTACACTTGGGGAGATCTTCATATTCTTCCTCAAGTGTTGCTGGGGTGCATGCGACAAAAGGAGAACGAAGAAGGTTATGGAGCAACAGAGTATGGCTTGATGCTGTCGGTGCAAGCACTAGAGCTTTACAAATACGATCTTCATATTTCACAAACTTGCCAGAACTCTTGCGCATTGTTGATGTACCAAACAGTAGCCTACATTCTTTTGTTTGCTAGCAAGCAAGTCTGAGATGTGATGTGATGTCATTGCAAAATTTATCAGAATTTTTGTTTCAAATGTTGCGTGCGGAGAGCGGATGTATTCGAGATCACATCGGAACTCATCATATCTCCAGGCATTCCAACATAAACAGAGTAGTCCACGGCACTAAAAAGCATTGACCTCTGAATTTTGTTGGAAACGAAAAGTGAACAAAACGCCAAAAACGGGAAAGAGGAGAGGTAAGGAAAGTTCAGTTCGAAATCGAATCATTCGAAAAAATCGAAGCAAAGCTGTGAAACGAAAGGGAGGCAGCGCAACAAGAAAGATAAAGCGCCGTCAAACGCACCAGACAAAGTAATTGAAGAAGAACTTGCCAAGACGCAAAGAAAGGAGAAATTGGGTGGCAACGTGGTAAGACTGTAAACGAGAAAATATATGTGGTCGCGATATCTATCTTTATCGGGGGCCATAGCAATGTAACGCGCGGACATGCACCTATTATTGTCGCGGCTCATTCCCATTGGTGGTAAATGCGATGGAAGGTGCACGCTCAGCGTGGTCATTCTTCTAAATTTCTTTGCGTTTGTATACACAGGCGTCGACACACAGGACGCATGTCTGCGATGTGAATGGGCCTGTAAGAATAGAAAGAGCTTTGACTCACTGTGCATCAGCAATGGTTTCGGATTATTTTCAGGCAAATTCTACTTGTTTTCATCTTTCCGGGAGTAAATTTCATCCAACTACATCCCACGGACCAAAGAAAGCGCCTGCTCTGCTGTTGGAGCTTGAAATTCATCTTTACCGTTCAGTCTGTTTTGCCTACTTACTTTCTTCCTTGCTCAAAGCATTGACGCTGTGCTAACGGTCGACTATCGAGCAGCGTTTTACAGTAACCTTACTCCAGCTGCTTTTACTCATTTCGGATATTATCGCTGTCGTTTCGTGGGACTGCTACCACTCTCGCTGTTGATGCTTCCTCTTTGATTGGGTGTTAGAACGATCAGATTTGCAGCTATAAACATGAGCTCAATGGCTTCAAAAGAAGAAAAGAAAGGTGAGTTCTCATTGTAGTTCAACTTCCTGTCCTAATCTCAGCTGGCCGCGTATTCTTCTGGAAAATTGCAAATTGCGCAGCGCGAACGGGCATATGATGCTCAAACCTCAAAGACTGAGTTTTTGTTTGACCCGACTGTAGTACATTTCCGTACCACGTGAAAGGTGTTGTTTTGTAAGTGTAATGTAAGTTTTCCTCGGTGTTTGCTTGTTGCAGTCTTATCCATTCAAGCTCGAAAGAAGAAGAAAACGAAGAACAAGAAAGGAAAGGGAAAGTAAGTGCCAAATGCTTTTACTCTTTTTTCTTAGTATCTAGCTCTGTTTGATATGCAGTTGGTTCAATCATCTCAGTGTAGTTTCTACAGTCCATGGAGACAGGAATATGTCAACTGCCACTAGTGCGCTACACACGTATCGAGAAAACTCCCGGGGAATTCCCCATAAGTATGCGATGAAGCATAGGGATGCCGGTGAATTCACCGGGAGTTTGAAACTCACCACGTGTGAACACGTGAGAAAAATTCGCACTTGGGAGCGAGTGAGAATGCTCTACACGAAAAATGAAACTCGAAGTTCAAACTCAGCGTGAATTCACCATGACTTTACTCACCACGTGTGTAGCGCGCTACTGACGCGTTTGATAAGGAGAGGTGCGGCGTAGGAAAGGCAGTCATGCTACCGTGCCCAGTTGCATACTAGGTTAGGTGTATGTACTGCGCTTATCCTCAAGTTGACAACGTTTACATTGAGTTTCTGTACGGCTCCTCCATTTTGTGTACATTGTGTGCCTAGCAGTGATAGACATTTTTTTAAACTTTACTTGCAGCCTGAGCTAAGATCGCTTATCTGTTCCTTGCGCTCATTGTTTTTGCACGGCGAGCTGTTTATTCTGCTGTTCTTTGAAATCTGAAACCTGTTACATAATGAGGCTGATGGCTTTCTCGTATTAGTTAGTTATGTAGAGTATAGGGAAAGGGCGTGCATATGGCTTTGGATAAGAGGGCGGTGTAGGAGAGCTTTCTTTCGCAGCTGCTAAAAAATCTTCTCTTGCGCCGTTTGCTAAAGTGCTATACCATACGTATGTGCATTGCCCGATCGAAGCTCAAGTGCGGTCTATTGTACTGGCCAAACGTACAGTAGAAGCAAGTAGTACTTCTCGTATCAGCGGAGTTGGAGTGTAGTGAGCTGTCTTTCTTTCGTGGCAACTGCGTTCGTTCGTAATGCTACCCATTGGCCAGTGTGACTATTCGTATCTATGGGATTGGCTGAGTTGGATTCGAGGAGGCACAAGGTAGGTGTGAATTGAATTATTCTTTATTCCTCACATATGCACGTCGTGGATTTTAGTCGTCGGGTATGTTTGGTAGCAGTAAGTACAGTATGTACATACGCGCAAATGTGTCCATCTGCACGGGTATTTGATAATGTTTTGAGAAGAAGGCGACTCTGTTTTTTTATTGGGCGCAAAATTTCGCTCCGCCGGACTGCGTCGTGTTGAGCAGACGAGAGCAGTGGGGGACGGGGAAGGAGAAATGAGAATGTCAGTTGGCTAGTCGAGATGTTTGCGATGTGGGAGACAGGCGTGAAGGCGGGAGAGGGAAGGGAAAAAGATTGCTCCACTTTATCATCGTAAATGCGGTGGTGGAATAATGCGGTGTCGTCATGGCGGACGTCGT
Source organism: Epsilonema sp. ZAB3_2 (assembly GCA_030247985.1). Classification (NCBI taxonomy): domain Eukaryota; kingdom Metazoa; phylum Nematoda; class Chromadorea; order Desmodorida; family Epsilonematidae; genus Epsilonema; species Epsilonema sp. ZAB3_2. Next base: position 69,991 of record JASAMW010006138.1, read on the forward strand.
GTATGGCTGACGTGTCAGTCGGCCGTGTGTCACCCCCTTGATCGCCTCTTCAGCAGAATCAGAGGACGCATGAGCGCCTTATTTTCCAGGGCCAAGAAGCAGCCACACCAGCAGCAGCAGCCGCTGCAAGCACAGAACAAAGCTGCAGGATCGCAGGAGCTGCTCGGACACGAGGAAGAGGAGGAAGGCGAAGAAGGGATGCTGATGAAGCGTCCACCGCCTCCGCATCATCTGCTGTCTTCGTCGGATGAAGAGATAGCCACGGAGGAGCTGCTGGCTATGCCTGCTCGAGGAATGACGGCGGCGGAAGACACTCGAACTCGCTCGCGCTCCTACACACCCAACAGCGAGACGACGCCGCGAACAGACGCATTGGACGCGGACAGATTCTCGTCGCTTCTGAACGCGCAGCCGCCGCCCTTTAACCACTACCTGCCTCCTCCCGAGGTGAAGCTGCCGCGGGCCAATGTGCAGATCAGGCGGCTGAACGGAGCTACAGCGACGGCAGGAGGAGGAGGAGAAGCTCCGGCGTCCTCTGGGCGCTTGGATCAGCGTATGCAGGCTACATGCAGCAGCGGAGGCAGCTTCGGATCCGAGGATTCGCCGGAGGAGGAAGAGGAGGAGGAGGAGGAAGAGGAGATTCTAGGCAGCGACGACGATGAACAGGAGGATCCCAAGGATTACAAGAAAGGTACTGAACGTACGTATGCATTTATTTACTGCACAAAGTTGGGGAACATGAACCACAACGACAACATGCTTCGCATCGCAATCAAGAAACTGAGCCAGCTGCAGAGTGCGACCAAGAACAGTTTGTTACGTTGTGTTGTAGGAGGGTATCACCCGGTGAGTATCGGCGATGTGTTCAATGGACGCTATCACGTGATACGGAAGATCGGCTGGGGCCATTTCTCCACCGTTTGGCTCTGCTGGGACACCCAGTAAGTTCAAGCAAGCCACATATTATTGATTATGTGCTGTGCGAGCAATGCTATGCAGGATTGTCAGAATTGTAATTGTCTGGATGATGAATGGGGCTTTTTACTGTCAATTTAATTTAATTTAATTTTTTTTTTTACTGTCAATTTAATTTAATTTAATTTAATCTTGTGCCTAATTGTGCGCGTGATTGCAGAGGGAAGCGTTTCACAGCTTTAAAAATTGTGAAAAGCGCGGATCACTACACGGAGACAGCGTTGGACGAAATCAAGCTGCTCACTAATGTACGTAGACGAGTATATCCTGTACATTTGAAGTGAAGCACCTACAGTACGTGTAACATACCACACCGGATGTATACGTGCTACGTACAATATACGCTGAAAGATTTTGTTTGCTGAGCAGGTACGTGAAGCTGACCCTGGTGATACGCATCGTGAACGCGTAGTGCAACTGCTGGACGATTTCCGTGTCACAGGCGTCAATGGAACCCACATTTGCATGGTACCACATCACCTCTAGAGACGCACTTTCGGCGAGACTGAGGAATGGCTAGAGTAGAAGGAAGAAAGGCGTGATTTGCTGTTTCAGGTATTCGAAGTGCTGGGCCATAATCTGCTCAAGTTGATCATTCGCAGCAACTACCAGGGTATCCCTTTGGAAAATGTCAAAACCATCACCAGACAGGTAAGTTAACAAATCCATCCGTTTATCCACCTCTTTTCTATCAATCATTTTCTACATTTTGTATCAGACACAACATGACGTCAACACTTTTCTTGGAACGGCAATAGAATGCTTTTCTTAATCTGGAAAGGCTTGAGGGCGGGGTTAGACAAAAAGTAGCCTAACAACGGGTACGTGCATACAGTCAAAAGAGTGACTGTGGCGAGCAAACCAATTCAATCTGCGAAGCAGCGTATATACTTAGACTCTCTTTTTTTCCGGGGGAAGGTGAAGGGGGCGTCCCTATGGAGCGAGTAGAATCATTTTTACGAGCTTTGGGAACTGCATTTTTGCCCTCTTCGTAATCCCACTATCCACGTGTCATTCTTTGTAGGCGTACGTACATACATACGTCATGCAATGTGCAGTGAGTACGTAGTCGAGATATAGACTTGGGCGGTCCATATCCAGGACGTTTTCACTGCAGCATGTTGTGACTAATTTGTTCTTCGTCATTGTTTATGCCGGTAGTTTCTCCCTCTCTTGATATAGAGAGGTGTGTGAAGGGAATGTGTGGGGAGGGTGCTGAAAAAAAGATTGAGGTTTTTGTGGGTTTACGTCCGGTGGAGTGGTGTAACTTTTTGCTGGGGAGCTGATAAGAACAATAGCAGTTGCGTGGCTCAGCTCTCCTTTCTTGCCGGCAGCAGCTGAGCACATCTGTCTTCTGCTCAGCTGTATGGTATGCTAATTTGCTGATCGTATCGGTGTGCATACTTCTTTCTCAGCTCAGCTGGCCTCTGCTACTACTGTACATCTGCGCGTAATCTTCAGTACGTGCAATCTGTGTACGTACATGGGCTCACGGCTTGTTACGCCTATTTGTTGGTGGAGCGGGCTTTTTTGACTGACGTCCCCGATTGTTGTGCCGTTGGTGTGTCCGTGATGGAATATACGGGCTTCCGAAGCAGCAGATATACCGACAGAGACAGCTATTGTATGTATGCATACCTCGATTACATAGGCACACATTTGCTTGCGCACATCGGCGCATACAAAGAATAGGGGGCTGAAATTGAACGGGGGACGACTGACGACATTGGGTTTGCGTAGGAAAAAGAGAGAAAAAGCTGAAGCAAAGAAAGTTGTGCTTCTCCCTCAGTCCCTCAGGCTTTGCCTGCCTGCCTCCTGCAATTGAACGCAAGCTGACTTCTTCTTCATTGCTGTTTCTCTGTTCTCTCTTCAAACTCTGAGAGAAAGAGAAGAATGAGGCGCGTACACAGACATGCGGCAGGCAGCCAGCCGGAGCCTTATCGAGCGACGTTCTTGTATTGGGGGTTGTTGCGGGCGTAAATGCCGTAATTTCTGCCGCTACTGCAGTAGCAACGTGCGGACGCGCTTCTGTGTATGTACATAGGACGAGTGTGCACTGAGAGAGGCCACACACAGTCGGGAGAGAAGGAGAGAGAGCTTGAGCGCAGGCAAAGTCGTACACATTCGCACGAGTACTAATATTGCTACACAATCATACGCACAGCTACATAGATTTTTTTTTAACGATATGTAGTAGGTCTAGTATGGTTGGAGGCAGAAAAGCGAAAGACTCGTGCTTGCTTACAGCTGGTGTCGCATTGGCACGGCAGCTTTAACTCCATTCAGCACAGTACCCGAGGCTGCTGACTAATGCTCTTATGTATGTACTGTGCGGGAAGTTTCTACTCATAGGAAGCTAGAAGAAGCAGCAAAGCAGAAGAGCCGTCCTTTCGTTCCGTGCGCTATCCTTTGTTATGTATCGAAGCAGATAAAAGTAGTCTGAGTATAGAGAGAGGAGCGAGCGAGAATAGTTGAGTGAGGGATGGAGTCATTAGCTAATAAAGACATGAAGACACACGGGCGTAACCTAAGCTGACACGAACCACGACCAAGTCATAGGCCCGGGATTAGATTACACAGGCAATCGAACTGCCTTGCCACGTAATGTGTGTGCGAGGGAGCTATCCGATTTTATCAGGTTGAAGCACAGACAACGTAGCATATGCATCAAATATTGTGAGTGCTATTTTTACGCATGCTTGCAGAGGTTGCTAATAATAATAGAAGTATGCGTGCATTTACAGGTTCTACAGGGACTGGCGTATTTACATAGCAAGTGCCAAATTATCCACACGGACATCAAGCCGGAGAATGTGCTTGTGTGCATGACGACCTCTCAGATTAGGAAGATGGCAGAAGATGCAATCGTCTCTACCAAATTGGGCTTGAAGCTTTCAGGAAGCGCCGGTAAACAAGAATATCTTTCCCATCAAGGTGCCTTGTTTTCACTACAGTGCGTTAGTTAGTTAATTGGTCATGCTCTGCAAAATCTGGCAAGAAACGTTTGGACATTTTCCCGTTTACATCAGGGTTTGAGCGGTTGTTGCTGTTGTAGTGTGCACGGCTCCGAAGGAGGTTCAGCGTCAGGCGTCTGTGAAGATGTCGAAGAATAAGCGGAAGAAGCTGAGAAAGAAGCTGAAAAAGCACAAGCAAGTGCTGGAGCAGCAGCTGACAGAGCTGGAGGGACTGGCTGTCAACGTGGACGCGCAACAAGCTGGAGCTCTGCAGTCGACGACACCAGATGGTATGCGAATGCATGTGCTGCAGCTTTTTAGTCCCGCTGTAAAAGTTTACAAGGCAAACAAGACTGTACAAGGTAAACCCGGCCGGATTTATTGGTCAGGGAAACCCTACCACCCAAGCAGGTGAAAAGAACGGCCAGTTGCCTCTGCTGTGCAATTTACTCAACTTGCGCAGAATAGGAACGCGGAGAAAATTCCGTGCATGCATGGGCAAAAGCTCAAGGACAGCTTTTGTTGGACGGATTTTGGTGGGCCGGGTGTACCCCAGTAGGCTGATGAGCTAGCTTGTGTCATGTATGGAGTGTGTTGGTGTGGTGGTGTTTGAGGCGGGAGCAGTCGAGGCGCGGCGGGAGTGGGCGGAGTGCCGGTTGTGAACGGCGAGCAGGATGAGAGCCAGCAAATGGTAACGAAAGCAACAACGGGGGTGGTGGGTGCTGATGTTGTCGTGTCTCATGAATCACGGGTATACCAGGATATGCTGAGCGACCTCCGGCATCAGACTCTGCGGGACAGAGACACTGCCGAGGAAGGTGAGTACAGTACTACTTGCTTCTTCTCTCCCATGTATGTACAGTGCTATTTAGAGACGTACATTAGTGGCGAGGCGTCGCAGTTTGGGCAAGGGAAAGAGATTGGGCACCAATATAGGCCACCACTCGTGAAGTTCGTGTTTCAGCTAGGTAATGCAGAAGAAGAACTCGAGAAGAAGGTTTCTTCACATATGACGCGGATTAGGTGGCCCATATCTTTCCCTAGCCCAAATCGCTCCTCAGCATTATCTTATCATATTGGGTTGCACCGTATTGGGTGAGTGAATACGTACTGTATCTTTTGTCTCGTTGATTACAGGAGGAGGAGGAGGAGGCAGTCGACGAGACTCGGTGCAGCTGGAACACGGCGCCAAGCATCGCAGCTCCTCGCCCAGTCGTCACACGGCCTTTCACGATCACACCATCGGCAGCAGCGAAGAGCTCACAGAAGCACAACCTCTCGTGGCCAATAGGACCTACAACACGGTGGAGAACGAAGCAGCTGCACCGCCCTCAGCTCCCACCGACCTTATTCGGGTAGAGCCACCTCATTGAGACAACACAGTACAGTACAGTTGTGATATGAA